>APFE031346811.1:185122-272492 GCA_000404065.3 Pinus taeda
TTTGGGAACCTGATTCATTGGAGAAGGCATTCAGGTTGGAAAGAAAAATTGAAAGCGAAATTATGGAAACAAGGAATCTCACCACTCATAACTATAATTATGGAAGTGTTTTTTCTCCTAACCTTCCATAACCTACAAGGTTTACATGACAACAAGTGGAAGAAAAAAGAGAAAAGGGGCTTTGTTACAATTGTGATAGCAAATACACTAAAGGTCATAAGTATGCTGAGAAGAAATTATTTTACATAGATTATAAATAGGAGGAAGAAAAGGATCAAGAAACATCAAAAGAAGAGGATAGACACCAGGAACCAACCCCAGAGAAAGAAGAAATGAACCCGACCATATCATGTAAAGCATTGGCAAGAATTACCACTCCTCAAACTCGCAAATTAGAAGGACATATCAAGAAGAAAAAGGTTCAAGAAGTGAAATATCACACTGAGAAAGAAGAAATGAATCTGACCATATCTTGTAATGCATTGGCCGAAATTACCACTCCTCAAACTATCAAGATAGAAGGACATACCAAGAAGAAAAATGTTCAAGAAGTGAAAGATCACATCGAGCATCAAGAAATAAATCCAACCATATCTTGTAATGCATTGGAAGAAATTACGACTCCTCAAACTCTCAAGATAGAAGGACATATCAAGAATAAAAAGATTCAAGTAGTCAAGGATGACATCGAGCATCAACAACAAGTTCTCCAACTTTTAAAGCATAATGCCACTTTAGTGCATAATCGAATGAAACAATGGGCAGATCAACATCGCAGTGAAAGAAGGTTTGATGTAGGCGATTGGGTATTTTTACGGCTACATCTCAAGTAAGCTATTTATGAGAAGGAAATGTTGGCAATACTACATGCACTTAAGAAATGGCGACCTTACCTAATGGGAAGACACTTCAAGGTAAAAATGGATCATGATAGTCTTAAATACTTTTTAGAACAAATATTACCTTTAGAAGAACAGGAAAAATGGTCACAAATATGTTGGGTTATGACTTTGAAATCATCTACAAAAAATGGAAGAAAAATGTTGTTGCAGATGCACTCTCAAGAAAGGATGAAGATGTGGAAGCATTGTTTTGTGTTATTTCTATTATTCAACAGGATTGGATAAATGAAGCAAGGGATGAATGGAAGAAGGATGAAGAAGTGTGGCCATTCATTCAAAAGTTGTAGAAGATCCCAGTTCAAACAATATTGCCAGAACTTGACGAGGAAGTAAAAATCATATTGGAGCCTGGAGTAGTCACAAAAACAAGAACTTGATAGCTACAAAATCGATCAATTTCAGAGTATCTCATCAAGTGGAAGAACTTACCCACTGAAGATTCCACATGGTAGGACAAGAATTTTATACAGAAGCATCAAGAACTACTCAAGCATTGAGGACAACACTTTTTGAAGCAGAAGGGCATGTTAGGTCCCTATACTACTAGTGTAACCCCTTATTGTTATTAGTACAACCCCCTTATTATATTGTTGTGCCCATGTAGTCCCCATATTGTTATTATTGTGCCCCATAGAATCCAACTATTTTTATTATTGTGCATTTACATTATTATTGTTACGTCGACTCGGATTATATTATGACCCCTTAGACTCCTATATATAGAAAGGAGGTCTTGTCATTTGTATCATCCAAGAATTGTTTATTTGTGTAATATAAATGAGGTTGCTCCCTCAAAGAGGCTGAATTCTAAGGCGTTGATCTATCTTTTCTATCTTTTTGTGAGCTGGTTTCATAACAGTTGTATCATGTAAGAGTGTTATATTACTCACAATGTTGTAAAAGTATGTAAAATGTCTCCATTGCATAGCAATGGAGGAGGCGATTGTGAAGGATAACTATGATATCTAAGTAGATACAAATTCCTATGTGAACTTACAACTCACTATAGTTAGCTCATAGGGAAATGAAACATTGGAAAAGACAAATTCTAACAATAAATACATACTCATACCTTCTAAATAGAAAATATGTACCCATCTCCCCAAAAACACACAACTTGCCAAAAGTTGCAAGCTAAAACCAATTATTAGACCTTCCATTAATGTAACCTATCTAACTTCAATTACTACTTCAAGATCATACAATTTAATACCACAACCAAATTCAAATTACAAATTAAATGTGATCCTTTTATTATTTTAAAAACAAACAACATACAAACAGAGTTAATTACACAAAAAAAAACTAAGAATTAATCTGGGTATCCTCTAACATATGATTTTTTTTCCTTATATCGTTCACTTCAAGGGGAATTAATACTCCTATCCTTCCAAAGGCTTGAGAAAAGGAATTTTGAGAAGATCAAACACTTCAGGTTGAATAATCACTCATGTTATGATTATGGTTTGGGAGCTGAACATAACATTGAATAAAACCCAACAAAATTGACGCCAAAATAAAGAAAACTTTACCCTAATTATTTTTTTCTCCCAGCATGATGAAACCTCAAAGAAAAGCTCTATTTTAAAAATGATATTTTTTTTCCCAAACCCACCATAAACTTACTACTTTAACCATTTTCGTCTGGGAAAAACTGTATATCAAAACTCAATTCTCCATTGACAAATCTCTTCAAAATTGTCTCAAAACCATTTTGACATAGGGAAGTATTTATAAAAATGTGAAGAAAATAGCCATATCATGCAAAAACAAAAATGATTTTTAAAGCTTGTACTTACATTGGAATAGTTGTTTCTGTGATCTGTTATTTCTGCTTCATTTGTTTCAGAGTGGTATTGGATCAGAGGCTAAAATTTCGTTATAATGCACCATGGGTGTTTGAACTTAAATATAAAGCGGCAGCGACGACACAATACACAATATCGTTGGAAAAATGGGGAACTATTTCTAGGAGATTACCATGATTTTCCAAATTCTGTAGACAATCATCTTCCATTTTAATAAACTGAAAGAGACATGTCCACGTGAGTGGAAGAGTTGGATCACTCTATAGAGACAACTATATTTTCCTAAGTTAAATTTAGTGATACCACCTGCCCTAGAGAGGTAAATTACTTTATCCTCCATAAACAATAATGACACATTGTTTATCGTTCCGGTGGGGGCTGAATGACGTGGCTTTTCAGTGTGCAAACCATAAATATTTATTGTAGGGTGATGATCCCCTCAGGTGACTCCTGGAAGAGAGATTTTTTTTTCGATCATTGGGAAGAAAGCTAGTATTTTGCAAAAGTCAATGACAGGTTGAACCAATGTTATGTAAATAGTTGATGTGATAAATGTGGCAGTTGTTAATAAGCTTAAAAAGCAGCATACACATCATTTATGCAGAGGCCAGAGGCTATGGACCAAAAAACTCCAGCTTTAAAAGTCATCCAGGGAAGGGAAGACCGAAAGAAAAAGAGGTTAAATTTTGATTATATGTAAATGTTTTGAATGCAAAATTAAGAATTCATTTAAAATAAGTACAGGGGTAGCTTAGTGCTTATCACTCAAGTTAGAAATTATGCTAGAAGAAAAATTACATAAAACATTAAACTTGCACTAGCAAACTTTAAATTAACAATGGTTAATAGGAAAATCAAATCATATAGTCTTTCTTTGGCAGGAATTAATAGATTAAGATGTATAGACATTTATAGTTTTACTCCTTGTTACTATCTTTTTCTTTAGTGCAAAGACTTGCTTAAATTATGTGGTAAGTAATTGACGGTAAATATTATGGGATAAAAGATGTTAGGCAATTATCCAAATGACATTATATTGTGCAAACGCTGAAATGAGATATTCATGTTATGGTCCAATCAAATATTTGAAAAATAGTTTATTAATAATATTGAAAATATTTATTTTTAAAGTTAAATGTTATAAATTACATTGGTCAATGTTAAACTAATAGTGGTCAATGGGTAAATCAATTGATTTAACTGATTTTTTTTCTTAAAGCATTAATAAATAGTTTAAATAGCTATGCAAACCAATAACAATGTGTGTTTGGAAACTCAAACTATGTGTCTTCTACTACTAAGGTAATATATATAATATATAATATGTATTCCAAACTTGTTTCCCTATTAAATGTATTGCAGAGAAATTTGTTTATCATGATGAACTTTGAATTTCTTTTATTTATATTGACAATTGGTTGTATTTTACACTCTATTGATACGTAAAATAAATACTAAGGATCAATCTAAATATTTCCTCTTGTTTCATTACATTAGAATTATAACGAAAAAAACCTTTGTAACTATCATATTCTACTTTTTTAATAAAAATCGAGTAAAATCAAATTAATTATACATATGTATTTCATAAATTATAAAATTAAATCAATTATTACCTTGATAAGTGTGTATATTTTGGAATAGGATTTCATAATTCAAATTTAATTTTTTTAATAAAAGTGAGTAAAACCAAATTAATTATACATGTGTTCCATAAATTATAAAATTAAATCAATTATTACCTTGATAAGTGTGTATATTTTGGAATAGGATTTCCATAATTCCAATTTAAGTATTAATAAGTAATAGATAGATGGTAGGTATTTAAAAGTATTTAACATTTACAAAGTCACCACCAAATATTTATGTCCATAAGTTTTTCCATTTTCAAATAGAGATTCCATAATTTTAATTTAATTATCAATAATTATGTTGTAAGGCGTTCCCCTTTAAAAACAATTTCCCCAGCTGTCACCTAGCAACTTCCCCAGCTATCACCTAGCTGTCACTGTGTACCAGTGTGCACCATTGGATATGTTAGATGATTGCAGATTTTTAGGCCTATCAGATTAACAGTTTAATAGTTAAGAGAAAACTAATAGTTAGGGTGCCTAATGGGCAGCTTCAAAAAGTAAATAAAAATTGTTATTGTTGAATGATTTCTTGATGACTTAACAAGTTTGGTTTCTTGATGGCTTAACAGGCTTATTCCCCTCTAGATTTTGCAGAAGAGGGTTTCTCTTGTAGGGATTAATTTATTTGTTCACCACTCCTTCCACACTCGAGTTCTTTCTACTTTTTCAATTTTAATTAAGGCGAGAGACTAAGGTTGCTTAGTTTTGCTTTTGCTTGCAAGTGACTAGGGTTTGGAGTTGAGCGATTATTTCTAGAGGTATTTTTTGTTTTTAAAAGGTTGTATGTCCATAATGGAGATATAGTTCAATTGTTTTCGATGAATAGAGTTAGGACATGAGCTATTTTATTTTATTTTTAAACTCACTGGTTCGTCTAGAGCTTTTGTAAGACAACTATTAAAGGTCATTTTATTTTTGAACTCACTGGTTCGTCTAGAGCTTTTGTAAGACAACTATTATTAAAGGTCCCTTGTTTTGAGTCTAAGTACAAAATTTGCAGAAATAAACCATGAGAGATTTATTTTCATATTTCCCGGACGTGAAGTAAGAGGTTAACCCCTGAGATTAATTTCCAACAACACTACATAATAATGGAAAGAATACCATAGCAAATGCATGATAGTTGAGCCCACACCACTCATACTATTTGCATAAGGTTGTGGTTATTCTTCTAGGTGGGGTTGAAGGCCTTCTCGCATGCTATACAAAGTAATCGTCCAGCACTAGAACATCGCCAACTTCCAGGGTGATGTCCACACATTCTTTTTCAATTATCTAGATGCATGGTTCAATTGCCTCTTCGGAATAAGTTACCATCTCTGAGTGTTGGGGTTTCTTCTCGAAGTGCTAAAGGATTGAACCATGCTCTCCTCTAGTATGTGTCTTTGTCAAGAGTTCTTATGGAAACAATAGACCCCATTTCAAATAAAATTGTGCCATCATCTGTCCAAGTTATTTTGGGCATTGGAACCGCTGAAGTTGCAAGCATGGGACAACAACCTCACCACATAAATATCAATTTTGTTTCCCTAAACTCATTTTTTTTCAAAATAATTTGATTAGAAATCTATATAGCTCTAAAAATACCAATTCATTTTGTCCCAACAACTTATATAGATGTGTCTTAATTTTAAATGAATTTGTGTGAGGGAAAACACTGTGGGTGTTTTGGGTAAAAACTCCCCCATTATAAAAGACAAAAGAAAGCAGTGTGCGTATTTTGGGTAGACATTCCGCATTATAAAAGACAGAAGAAGATCATAGGAAATTTAATAGCAAAAGCAATGAACCAACTATACAATCTGTGGAAATCTACATCTATACAGTTTAAACTTTTTTGGTGTATAAATATTACTAAAAACTAATATAGATATATGCTGCATATAATATTACTAAAAAATAATATAGATATATGCTGCATATAGCTTTAATTTATTCTTACTTCCTTTTTGCTTTCCTGCTTGTTGGTGGCTTCATAACGGAACTGCCCTCCCTTCAAAAACGATTGAGGATCGTCTTCCTGAGGGACTCTACAGGAATAAATTAACAATAAATTATAAATTGTGCTGATTATTTACAAAGTCGTAATAAAAGACCATGCAATGGATGTCTTTGTTGGGAAACTTCAAATAATAAACACCAATAAATATATACAAGAAAAGTGCAAGGTAAACAGATATTTAGTAATAAAGGAGATATCATATACAACCATAGCGAGTTGTGGCCTTGTAAAACATGATCGCCCCATATGAAGTGGAAACTATTACATTATAACTCAAATGGGAATGTGTCATAGCCTGGTTCTTAGCAAAAGGCCTAAACACATACAACAGAGAATGCCAACTAAAAAACCTTAAAGAAATAAACAAACTATACAATCTGTGGAAATCTACATCTATACAATCTGAACTTTGCCGGTCTATAAATATTTCTCTACTTCCTGCCTGTTGGTGGTTTCGTAGCGGGACTGCCGGGACTGCCAACAATTCAAAAACGATTGAGGATCATCTTCCTGAGGGACTCTACTGGAATAAATCAACCCCCTCTCCAGTTTTTTTACAAGTTGTGGAAATTTTTGTTCCATTCGTTGGTTGACCTTATAGCTTAAAATAATTGAGGTCTACCCTCCCATCGAAGGTGCAATCTCGCAGAAGAAAATTAATTTGGTAGGAAAACTATCAAACTGAAACAAGGAACAAAAAACAGTCCCAGGATTAGTTTAAAGGGCCAGAAAGAAGATAAGCAAATTGTAGTGTGGAATGCATAGATGATCGGCTTACCGTAGCCATCTCACGATGGAATTTAATGGGATGATCCAAGTTCAAATCTTTCTTTAATGGGATGATCAAGTCTAAATTGTTGGATTAACTGCACATGATCTTTTATATGTCACAATTTTTCTTAAAATTGTTATTATAAAAAAATGAATAAAATACATGGAGATTCTAAACTATGTTTCATTGATTATATTTTTGTTATTCATATTTTTCATCATTTAACATTGAACTATTTTATTTCTATTCAATTTTTTTCATGCAATTGTTGAATTATGCTTCCAAATAACATTTTTCTAAATAACATTTTGTATAAATTTAAAACAATGACATTGAATTATCATCAAGTCTAAATCCTTGGATTAACTGCACATGATCTTCTATATGCCACAATTCTTTTCAAAATTGTTATTATAAAAAAATAGAATAAAATACATGGAGATTCTAAACTATGTTGCAATGATTATTATTTTGTTACTCATATTTTTCATCATTTAACATTGAACTATTTTATTTCTATTCAACTTTTTTTCATGCAATTGTTGAATCATACTTCTAAATAACATTTTCTAAATAATATTGTATAAATTTAAAACAATGGCATTGAATTATCATCAAGTCTAAATCGTTGGATTAACTGCACATGATCTTCTATATGTTACAATTCTTCTCAAAATTGTTATTATAAAAAAACAGAATAGGAGATTCTAAACTATGTTGCATTGATTGTGTTTTTGTTATTCCTATTTTTCACCATTTAACATTAAACTATTTTATTTCCATTCAACTTTTTTTCATGCAATTGTTGAATTACACTTCTAAATAACATTTTCTATGTATAAATTTAAAACAATGACATTGAATTATTGTATTAACTGCACATGATCTTCTATATGTCACAAATCTTCTCAGATTTATGTTTACCTTTCTTTTGCAACATCAGATGTAATTGCTAGTTATTAGTTTTATAGTAGGGATTTAACCTCCATAAAATATTCTACAACATATTTAATAATATACACAAAAACAAAATTGTGATTTATTTTCAAACTAGTTATGCATTTTCTTGTGTTTTTAATTAAATTCGTCAATTATAAAAGTATTATATAAACAAGTATCATATGAAATATGTTATGGTTTTTTTGGCATATAGTATTGATAACTTATGGCATTGACCTATGGTATTATAACAAATCCTATTTACAAATTAAAAATCTCCATGATAAAATGATTTTTCATGATAAAGTAGAGATAAATATCTATAATAAAAAATTTATTACATATTTTTTAAAAAAAAAATATATATATATGTTTAACTTAAATATATTAATTTTTTAAATGAAATTATAATTTAGTTACCTCTCATGTTTTATTATAAAGATATAGTTTTATTATAAAGATATAAAGATTTAAACAACGATTTAATTTATACAGCAGCTAGTTTCAAGTTTTAAGAGTAATTATGTGTTTTTTTTTTAATTAATTTTTAAAAAATATTATAAAAATAATTAAAATAAAATGTGTATAGATATTTTGACTCTTAAATGAGTATGGTTATGTGTTGCCAGGGCAAACTCCCCTTATCAACACCTGCGCTGTAAATATTACAATTTACTTCGAAAAATTCAAAGAAGAAATGTCTGGAATTAACTATGCAATCATTAGTCGTAGTCATTTTCAAAGCTTTTTGATGCTACCTTTTCATGTGCCACGTGTCAGTTTTTTACTTGGTTACTCTATGTAAAACCTTATATTTTAAGTTTTCTTGGTTTTCGTTGACTTAAAAACTAGTTTTATGCTTACCTTTTCACGTGTCACGTGTAAAGTTTTACTTTGTTACTCTATGTAAAACCTTATATTTTAAGTTTTCTTGGTTTTCGTTGACTTATAAGTTTCTGCGGTATTTTGTTTTTATTTTCCTGCGATTTATAATACAGGCAAGTTTTAATTTTATAATGGCATTGATTTTAGGTCATTTTGTTTTTATCCAAAACGATACTAGGTATTTTGGGATTTTCGTTTCACATTTGTATTTTCACGAGGGGAAAGAGTTGTCTGGAAAGTTATGGAAATTTTATTATATTTGGAAAAAATTCGGCAAATTTTTTTTGTAAATCTAAGTTATAATTGTTAAACTTCAAATTTTAAGTATTTTAAGCATTTTTTAAGATGTTAATCTATTTCCACTATAAAAAGAGGATTCAAACATTACCTCTACACAATATTTTGAAATTATTTTATTAAAATTCCAACCATTTTTAAATGTGTAAGCTCCCCTGGTTAGAGTACTCCTACACATAATTTTTTGAAATAGTAGGCACGTAAAATAATTGATGTTTGGAATTTTTAATTAAACCTATAATTTTAATTAAACATATAATTTTTTGAAATAGTAGGCACGTAAAATAATTGATGTTTGGAATTTTTTATATGGCAGGCCGCCACTGAACCCAACAGTCTTCTAGATCGTGGAAACATGGGAGAGATGGGAGGACAGGAAATGATGGATATTTTTCCGTGATCCAATTTAAAGGATTATTTTTAATATCAAGTTGAAGAGTATTCATTGAAAAAAAATTGTATAAAAGTTGGAAAAGTGAAAGATAGTTTTAATTGACTGAGTAAATTATATCTAATATATTATAAATGAAATATAAAATTTTCAATTATTTAAAATGTTAAAATTACTAAATAATTAAATAGGTAGTTGAATATATTAAGTCATATTATTTTTAAGGAATTTTAACTTATTAAAAATAATATAATTTAAAATATAATCCCAAAATCATTTTTTTAAGAGAACTAATATAGAGGTTGTAATTGTATTTTATATGGTGTATGAAGTAATATATCTTATATTCATTTTTTAAGTATATTTAATTTTTTTTTATCACAAGAGTTATGTTTATTTTAGATCTTATTAAAAAAAAGGAAATTTAATAGATTTTTAAGCCTAGGTTGAAAGATAATAATTCTTTTGTTCAGAAACTTTTTGGCGAAATCACATAATTGATCATTTGTAGAAACGCGTCGACAAATGATCAATTATGTGATTTCGCCAAAAAGTTTCTGAACAAATGTTATGGATCATAGAAGTCTAAATTCCTAGATAATAATTCTATCAACAAATTATAAAAGCAATGAATAGACCTTACTTGCAGTGTAGACTTCTAGGAACATGAAAATCTAGCATGATTGTGTGCTTACTATGTGGTTTAGAGCTTCCCAACATGCATAAAATTGAAAAACTAAATGAACCTTATCTCTCAAACCGCGCAATAATGCACGAAAGAGTGGGGTGTTAGAGCATATCCCTAATGCTTAAGTTTGGTGATAATAAAATCATGTACTTTCTCCATAGCTTTCTTAAGAATCTCATCGAGTTTCAAAAAGAAAATCCAAGGATTAATGCTACAAAGGATAAGCATCATTGATCTTCGGCTATGGATGAGGTAGGAGGAAAGAACGTTGTGGGGTATTCTCAAAATATTTGGAAAGTATCATCAACTAATGTTAGTGTTATTGGAAACAATAATAAAATAACAAAAGTTTTTTTTAAGGATCATTGTGCTTTTTACATGCCATGTGTTCATGTTTTTGGTTAAGTCTTAAACGCTCAATTTAATGCACGGGAGCTTCATCAAGGGAGCAATATCATACACATGCATTCATATTTGGGAATATATATTGAGGAAAAAATGACCTAACATATTGAACACATATTAGGGGGTAAATGGTTTTTATATTGGCAGGTATAAAAAATGGAGCTCAAAGTTAATGAAAATATAACACCCTCCTCCCACATCTACCCAAGTAACCGGCCAACCAGGGTAAACATGTAACGAGAGACTACTATGATTAGATTCAACATTCTAGGTGACCTTAAGGAAGTGGAATCGACAGAAACACAACATACAAACCTTCCATATCAGCTACAAGACTCCTAGGAAGCATCCCAACCACTCAAATAGCTAGCCCCTGGGTCCCATTGAGGTTTTAGACCACTTGACCCCCGAATGCTCCCATGATATGGACTTGAGAGCATCCAGGAGGCTTTGGACGCTCTCATCCCAAGGCATGCCAACGTCTAGGGACTAGTTTGCCCAGTGTTGTGCCAGCGTCCCTGGGATTTGAGCCACTTTTTCAGGCCCAGATTCCAGGTCACTTCCTAGAGTTGAATGACACCTTCAGAACAGAGAGATAGCAAGGAAAGAATGATGCAAATCTAAATAATTGAACAAGCCCTTAACTGGACCCCTACTAGCCATGACAGATGTTTTGTCAAACATATCATGAATACATAATCTACTAGTGTAAATAACATATTTAATCATAGGGGTCTCATACTTATCTGAGGATCACTATGAAGCATTCTTCCCTTATATCATTTGTTGCATTATCATCTATTAGCTCGTAGATACATTGTTCATTCATTTACAAGTAAAAACATGATGAGAGCCATTCATAGCCACTGCCATAAAACACATACATAACTAGCATAATAGCAACAGAAATACCAAGGAAATCACAACCATATGATCCACATATAAACCAATACAATTCTCATAGAAATACAAGGAGAAATGACTTCATATTGATGATGCAAAATCCAAACCTAGAATGGGACTACCACGTTCCACCCGACCATAGAATGGCTAAGCCAAATCTTTCTTCAGCCATTCACCCCCATGCCATATTCCAAGCATGAATGTGGGACTCAAACCAAAATAACCAACCAGGGAATCCTGAGGCTAAACCACCTCACCCTCATCAATAAAAACTAGAATTTACCATAATCCATCCTGTATCACTAGGTCAACATATTGAACATGTAATAACAGGATTTACCATCATCTCCACCTGATCACTAGGCCAAACAAGCATGGATGCCACCAGATTTCTCCACCTACACCGTAAGGATTTTTCCTGTCTCCTAGTCTCTCAAGGTTTACCACAATCCACACCAGATCACTAGGCCCTAAACTGAGACCCACTCTCCAAGATTTACCACATATCCCAACTCGAGATTAGTAGGCCCAACAGAGAGCAAACCACCTCTTGGCTTTATCATATATCCTACCATTCACTAGCAAGGATTCCTATGCTCACTGAGGCAATACAATCTTGGCTTTACCACAACCCACAATCTGGCTCAGAGGTTACTAAGCCAGTGGCTTTACCGTGATCCACGGTCCAGTTCAGAGACCACTAGGCCATGTGCTCTATCATTTCGAGATCCACTTCACTCAGATTCAAATCCATCCGATGATCCAGCTATACTAAAACATGAGAACCCCATCACACCATGGTTATTCAAAAATGGCAAGGATAGGTTGAAAACACTGTCACATCTGGTAAAACCCATGCCATAATAGCAAAAGAACCACATGCAATACCATGCATGCCAAATCTAGCAAGGAAAGTACACATGTAAAACGATACCTGCAAAGAATACTACTATAGTTGCTTAATCCTGCTCTTCCTTACTTAATCTCTGCTTCCTCTTGCCTTCTTTGCCTTTCTTGATTCAATGCCAAAATGCTCCGAGAAAACTCTAAGTGTCCAAGAGAGAGAGAGAGAGAGAGATCCAAAACTGAACTGACAAAAGTTTACAAACTGATCCTTAGAATCCTTTTTATCAATTAGGCCTCTATTTTCTTCATTTTCCATTATTTTCCTTCATTTTCCTCCTCACATGCATCCTATGACTTTTCACCTTCATTTTCTCCTAATTTCCATTATTTTCATAAATAAATGTGCCAAAAATGTCATTTTTCCTTTCCAAAGCCTTAGCCATTGCCTTTGCTAGTTTCCTTTAGTCATACTAAACCGATGAACACCCACACTAGAATGTTTTTTCCCAACATTCAACTTGGAATAAGTGTCCCATCAATCGTGGTTATTATTTTTGCCTTTATTAACTTTTATTACATGGAATTTTCACCAGGGTTGTTACAAAAAAAATATAAAGGGGTATAAAAAATATTAATGAAAAATGGATATCTACAATATCTAGTGAAAGTAGGGTGTTTTTTAAATCAGGAGGGTGTATTGGGTTCATATTAGTAGGGGGTTAAAAAATGTGACTTTTAGAGGTATTTTCCAATATAGTTAAATTAGGGATATTATTTAGTATGCCATGAACGCACGTGATATGTCATAGTTCATTGAGTGAAGCCCACATGAGATAATGCAAGTGACATACAATTGCTAGAAAAATGTATGTTGGGACTTAATAGTGATCATGTTACATTTGAAAGCTAGTGAGTTAGTGAGTTTTACTCTTCGAATACAAATAAAATATAAAATTAGTAGGGATTCCATGATAACTCTCATGAAGAAAGAACAATCCTCAAGGGTGAGAGTGTAGAAATTTGTAGGTATATTTCACTTTTTATGTGTCATGTGTTAGGTGTTTAAAGAGGTGATGGACATGTTAAGTATAAATAAATTGAAAGAAATGACAAAAAATGGCTATTGTTCATCCAATTGTAGATTTGGGTTTATTGGAAGGCCAACCAGAGAATCAATCATTGATTTTTTGGTTGGGCCTTTTAATTCCTTAATCTAGATTCAAGTTGAGCTCTAGTATAAAAAGTTCAAATATAAAATATATTTAAAAATTATTGTGAAATCCAAATGTATAATAATAGTTATATCCTCTATTATTTGTGAATGGAAGAAGGATTAAAGGGCTTCACATTTTATTGGTACAAAGGTATGGCACTTCTTGTTGCAACAAATCAACTTAATGATATTTCCTTTCACCTACACACAACTTGGTGTTGGGATACATGCACACTCAATACCTCCTCAAGATCCCACTTAGGATATTTGACCCCATTCCATACAATATTAGGGCCTCAAAAGATTAATTTTCCCTCACTACTACACCTTCCCTACCATTTGGGACCATCTTCTTTTTTTACAATTTTTCTTTTTTTAGTAAGTCTAATTTAACAAGGAGTGACACCTAAGATGACACATGTGGTAGCAATTGGGAACTTCTTGGGAAGTGACATGGTGATTTATTCTCCTTTATTATGCATTACCTTATCCATATGGTCCCTAATCACTATTTCACATTATGTCTCTTACCTTATCCACTTACCTACCAACCTTATCCTTTGACTTTCAAACTTATTTTCGGAGGTTTCTTGTTATTTTGAGTTAGGAGTTGCAAAAGGTAGTCCACACTAGTTTCATATGATGATTAAGTATACGAAAGGAAACATAAACAAGTTGGTCGAAATTCTTTCAAGGCCACCCACATCAAAGATCTCAACTTTGGGAACTCTGATGCACATGGAGCCATTCACTCATGATGCATACATAGAGGCATATATAGACGATGGGGACTTCAAAGAGGCGTTTCAATAGTTGCAAAGCCGGATTCATGTGCAACATGGTTATAGAATCATTGACTAACATCTCCGAGAAAGGTTAATCTATAGGTTGGATAAGTTACGTGTTCCTAAAGGTGAGTGACTACAGTTGATTAGAGAGGCTCACACCTCCAAGATTGGAGGGAATTTTGGTGCAGGGAAGATAATGGCCAACTTGTAGAGTTATGTGTATTGGCCCAAGATGTAAGAACATGTAGTTAGCATCATAATAGAATGCATTATTTGTTGTACCAACATGTGTAGTAATCTGAAACAGGGTCCCTATCATCCATTAGTTGTACCCACTAATCCTTGGGAAAGCATTTCCATGGACATTGTGGGAGGTTTAACACAACCTGGAATGGACATGAATACATGTTCATGATAGTTGATAGGTTCAACAATATGTGTGTTCTGATGCCCTATAAAAAGACCATTGGTGGGCTAGAAGTAGAAAACTTGCTCTCTGGACAAATCTGGGTGCGCTTTGGGATACTAAGGAGCATCATTTTAGAAAATGACACCAAATTTCTTAGCACATTTTGGATTACATTGTGGGAGAAGATTGACACAAAGTTAAAAATGTCTACAAAATTCCATGCATAGACAGATGGGCAAACATAAGTAGTTAACAAGACTTTGGTGCAGCGCTTGAGGGGTTACTATCAAAAGTATTTGAATAATTGGGATGAAAATATGGTATATATACAACACTCTTATAATAGAGTAGTCCACACATCTATAGGTAAGTCCCCATCTAAAACTTGCTTTGGATATTTTCCACCTTCACCTTTGGACATGGCATATGGGCACCAAGGAGAAGTGAGAGAGGATCTTACAAGGGACGCCTTGATGGTTGATTTTTTTGAGAAGATTCGACAAATCCATATATAGGTAAAGGAGACACTATATAAGTCATAGGAAAAATATAAGGCTACGCATGATTAGCACATAGAAATTAGGTGTTCAAGGTGGGATACAAATTATGGTTACAATTGAACAAGGAAAGGTTGCATGGTTCTGGTAAGAAAATTGAGGATTTCTGGTATGATCCTTTTGAGATACTAAAAAAGGTGATAAATAACACCTATAGACTTAGTATACCCCCATACATGTGCATTTACTTAGTGGTGAAAGTGGAGAATCTGAAACCCTATGAGCCTTCCATGCCAGATCAGAAAGAGGAATAGGTCATACCTTTTCTAGAGGATTTGGCACCAAATTATTAATTAGAGTTGACAGAGGATACAATTTTACAAAAAATGTCTAGAAATAATATACATGAGCAACATGAACTTTGAAATATTGGGTTGAAATGATAGTTTCCAAGAAAATCTAAATGGTACACATGAGACTTCAAGGTGTGGAAATTTTTTCCTGACCTCATTCGGTGAAATATTTTTGGGACCAAAAGCCTTCTAAAATTTCAAGATGTGATATGGATTGGATCATTTTGATATTTTTCATCCATCTCGATTCTTTTAGAGTGGAAAAAGTGGAGGAATCAACTCATAAGACCAATTTTACCAATGGTCCCAATTTGAAAAAATTTGGGTTAAAAACTTCAGGATCCATTTTGAGGCCCTAGATTAACACTTTTTTTTCTTAAAATTATTTTCAACCTACTTTTCATAATATAAATATTGATACATTTCCAACAGTAAAATAATTGCCCCAATCAGAGCTCTTATAAGAAAGTTGTGCCTCCTGAAAGTTGACCTATTGAAATTGATGACCATAATTCGAGAGGATGCCATGTCAGACCCCATTACTCATGGAAAAGGGGCTAGCCACATAATCATGATGAAGAATGATCTAGAGGAGTCCATATTGTATTTCTAGTTATGATTTGAAGGACTCAAACCTAAGCACTAGTATACCTTATTAGATTATGTTATAACTAGGCGACTAGGAAGAAAAGGGGTTCCATACTTTTCGAGTGCAATTGTTCCATAGATGAACAAAGTAGTTGAGACAAATAGGAGGAGAGACCATAAATAGGATTTATGCATTGTCGTAGCCCACAGGCCATAGAACTTCTTCGTACTTGAATACATTTTATATTTAGATAAAGAGAGCATATTGGCCTCACCTTCTAATTGGGTTTTCTCCCAAAAGGGTTTCCCAAGTCATATCTTGTGTCAATTGTGGTTTGTGAGTTTTTATTTCGTTGTTTTCTATTTTATACATAATAATGATTTGCACGCATATAAAATAAGTGTCAATTTACAGATCCACAAATATAGAGATAAATAAACCCTCATAGTGTAAATTTCAAATTTCTAAGCATAACTTTATTAGATCTATTGCGAGGAACTATCTAGTGGAATATCCACGATAATTTATAAATCAAATTTGTGGCAGGCAAACCTTTTGGGGCTTCATTTTCTAGGGTAGGGTTCTTAGAACTAAATGGTTCTTTCTTTATGTTAAAAGGCCATTATTTTGGCATTTTGTAATAACTTTTGTGAATGT
Organism: Pinus taeda; assembly: GCA_000404065.3. NCBI lineage: Eukaryota > Viridiplantae > Streptophyta > Pinopsida > Pinales > Pinaceae > Pinus > Pinus taeda. Next base: position 202,101 of record APFE031346811.1, read on the forward strand.
GTGTAATCACCATCTCTCTCTCTTCAAGGACAGCTACCACCATTCTAGCCAATTTGTGTTCTACATTATTTTTTTTATTTCATTGAATAATAGAAGTTGGGTTTTTCACCATATTACTACTTTTTTTGTTGTATATCTTTGTGTGTGTGTGTTTCATTTCCATTCCTACCTTTTATTTCATTCCTTGTACAACTCAGAAAATTCACCAACCAAACATTGGAGGTGAATACATTGATGGGTTATTTAAAATCCCTTCTTTTGACATTTTTATGATATTTGTTATTTTTGATAGCTTATAAGTGATTTAAAATATTTGCATTCTTTTGAATGGTGTCTTTTGAATTACCCTTCTAAAACAAGTTTGCACTCCTTGGAAGAACTACAAAGGGTTCAATTTTGATCATTAAAATTGATTCTTTCTATAATGAAAAAGAAAAATTTGACTTTCTAATTTATAAGTTGAGTTAGATTTCTTGTATATTTTAAAAATTTTAATAAATAATATTTTTAAAATAGTAATAAAAAAATTTAAATAATATTTTTATAAGTTTTTCATTTTTAACATATTACAAATTCTCGGGATGGTGTGTTAGGAACGAGAAAAGGTGGGGCATGTTTTGTTGCCATCTCACCATACCACATGGCCAGGGGACATGACAGCACATCCCCATAATGGCATGGTATATGAAAATTGCAAATAATGCAAGGGAAATCCCCACTCCATCATCTGACGCCCAGTGCAAGCTATAATTCACATGTGCTCGTAGATTCTCGATGGTGTCCAATGCATGTCAATGGATCCTCCTAGCCTCTATGTAGACTTAGCCTCCCTACGTGACTAGTTCATTTTGGCACCTCATTATGCAAGTTTTAGTTGATGGTCTAGTGGAAGTCACTCACATAAAATTGTAGTTCAATCCTTCGCATAATTTCCTCTGGTCCAATAATGTTAAGTACATGGATGTTATATAGACTCGGAGAATGCGGCGGAATTTATGACCCTCTATTTGTGGAAAAGGAATTATATTTGTCCCTTCATAAAATGATTAACTTTTTAAATAGATGCATGATGAAGACTTCCTATTTTTAGGTCTTTGTCTGTTCAGGCTCAAACTTCGGGGTTTTAGGCTAGAAAAGCCTACATGAGATGGAATTTTCCTTTGGGACACTGGACTTTTCCATTTCAAGCTATTGGCAGGGACTGATTTTTGTAATTAGGAGAAGCCTTGGGGAAGGTTTTCCAAGTGGTTTTTTCTACCAACTACCTCTATTTGTCGGAGCTAGCTCTCCTCATATAAATTTTTCTAGTTACTAACTACTTAGATTCGACTTCGTTGTCTTGTTGGGTAGCGGATCCCCCGATAACGGTTTTGGAGCTTAAAGCCCACAATTTTGGGTATTGATGTGGTAAAAGTTCTGCGAAGTGCACGGAGCGCGAATTGTAATGGGTTAAGTCAAAGGGTTGTTCGCCCCAAAATAATGTAAGATAATAGAAAGCGAGTTGGCCTACCTGTGGTCTACGAACCATGGGAATGTATAAATAGAGCGAATCTCTAAGGGCAGAAGGCATTTTTTTGGTTTTGATCTGAGTATTATGGGTTTATGAAGGCAATATTTGCTCTGAGTCTGTAAGTCCGAGTCACGGTTGATAGTGGTTAGAGAAGGCTCTGCAGCTATGTGCGCAAAGGCCTGGTAGAATCCATAGCTGTGTGTGAGGACCCCTGCAGCTGAGTGCGCAGGGTAGAATTGGATTGTACTGAAACAAAAGATTAATAAAGATAAGCGTTTTTGAATTATTGTGCATCTGGTTGCAGATCTGTATGTTTATTCTTATGTTATGGTTTTATGCATATCTTTAATATTTATGCTTGCACGTGTTGGTTATAACTATTGAATGCTTGAATAAGACTCTAAGAAGTAGATTAGATCTATAATAATCGCATTAATAATAAGGGATCTAGGAAGTACCTCATCTTTGAGCTACATGAGGGCAAGACAATGGTGCAGAGTAATGCGAGTGCGCAGATCGGTTCGTGACCCCTCCAGAACCCATCAAGACATCGCTAGGTGCGGAAACCTGGTTCCACCACCCTCCCATACTACCTCAGGTGAGACTTCAGTCTGTGCTCCGCGGATTGTTGCCGAAAGGGTCGGTAGTGCGAGATTTGTTTGGCTAAAGCACTTCTGAACCTGGGTTAGGCCCCAATAAGCCAACATGTCTCTTCTCTTAGCCTTAAATTTACTCTTCACTATTATCTTGTGTTTGTTGGCTACTTAGGTGCTGACATGATCTAAGTGGCCCATTTTCTCATTCCCCTTTGGTTTCAGGGGGATTGTATTTCTTTGCATAGTTATTCGAGCTTCCCCCATTGTGTAGGTCCCCTCATAAGGCTACTACCACACGAAATCCTCTCTTCTCTTCTCATTTCTATCCCATCCCCGGGAGTTCTATCGTTCCTCCCTGGAAAGATTCTACTCTTTGAGTTGTAGACATGCCTCGTCAACATGCCCCTATTTGGCATGGGGCTACCTATTATCAAAACATGGAGAACACGAGTATATTGGGGTGTAGGTTCAGGGAGAGATTTCGTCTACACAGTTTTGGGAACTCGTTCCCCTAGCAATTTGGGCAAAAATTTCTCAGGCAGGATGGGAGATTGCTAATTATATATGCATTCTCTCAGATACAAAGGTTCTTGTAGATGTTGTGGAGTGGGTTCATAATGTTGGGCACATGTGTGGTCAATACAACCAATATATGTAAATGATGGACATCTATTGGCACATGAAGTTCCAACTTGGCAAAGAACTATAGGCATACATGAAAGACAAGAGAATATTCTCCTCTCCTTGTATCAAATGTAGTTTTGGGAACTCGTTCCCCTAGCAATTTGGGCAAAAATTTCTCAGGCAGGATGGGAGATTGCTAATTATATATGCATTCTCTCAGATACAAAGGTTCTTGTAGATGTTGTGGAGTGGGTTCATAATGTTGGGCACATGTGTGGTCAATACAACCAATATATGTAAATGATGGACATCTATTGGCACATGAAGTTCCAACTTGGCAAAGAACTATAGGCATACATGAAAGACAAGAGAATATTCTCCTCTCCTTGTATCAAATGTAGTGTCAAATGACATCATTGGATCGTTAGTTGGGGTGCATTGAAAATCATATAGGTGTTCCTCCAGACTTTGTCTTCTCCCCAAGCATCAACAAAGAACCTATACTTGTCCAAGTCAATGATTCAGATAATTCTTCTTAGTTAGTATGTTTATTCTATGGTTTTAGTTTTATGTCTTAGTTTTTTACTCAGTCTCTTGAAGGCTTGGTTTTTAGTTTATGTATTTTGAATCTTGCCTCTCTTGGCAATCTTTTATCCCGTCTCTTTTAAAAGATGGAATTTCTAGATTTGGTAGAGTTTTCCATGTGAGTGACGATTCCAAACTTCTTTGACTTAACATGAACTACCAAATTTGAAGGCAATACAAAACATTTATAAAAAAAAAAAAAAAAAAACATTTTAAATTAGATGAAAAATCTAAATACAAAAATCCAGATATATTCCATTGAAAAAATTGTAATTTCTAACATCATCAAAATCATATTAAAGTAACCATATAAATTAAATGGCAAGATAATACTTTGTAAACTTATATCATTAAAAATATTATTTTATAATCAACTTATATTTTTTAATATTTTTTTAATGATGAGTTCTTTACTACACTTTAATTTTATTTTTTTATCCTTTATTTTTTAATCCAATATTGTTTAATATTATTTTTAAATGAATAGTTTTTAAGTGCCACTTTTTAAAAGTTTTCTAGTTTATTTTCCAATCTAATTTGTCTAAAACCGGATAGGGTTCATTGAATCACAAGTTTGACAAGTGACACAATTGAAGTGCCCTAAGAGTTTTTTAAGCATTGAATCTATATATGTAGTCAAAAGCTCGATTTAAACAACACAAATCAAAATTTAGCTACAACCTTTTTCTCAAAATTCTGAAAAAAATCCACTTAAAACTCCAAAAAAAACTTATATACTAGTCCATTTTAAATTCTAAAACCTCTACTCCAAAATAAAATTAGAATTTCCATATCATTCCAATCCCAATATTATTTCAACAACTTTTTAATCATTCCAATATTATAACAACTACTTTTTTAATCATACTACATCAAAGTTATGCATTGAAAAACAATTTTATAGCTCCGGTTTCAATAGTGAACACATCGAAATAGCATTGCACGTGTATCGTAATACTAAAATTTGGGGTCAATTTTATATCGTATTAATATATATATATACACACGGATGGTTGAACGCTGTGAATACTATGACGAAGTTTGCTTTGGAATCAGTGATGGTTCTTACTCTCACATGTTGACTAATACACCATCTCCTGGTAGTTGCTGGTGTAGTTTCTCTTTCTGTATTCCAATTGCAGAAAGGCAAGAAGAGGAGAGGGGATGGCAGGGAATTCAACAACTCCTAGTATGTCAGGCTCATTCAATTTACAAAACATGACTTCAATTATCAGAAACTCCTGTTAATATATATGCATTTGATTGCGTAGTGGGTAGTGGAAGGTATAGCATGGACTGAAGCCCGAGAGAAGCATTTTCTGTGGGGCTTAATCGTTTTGGATGAATAGCTGAAAATAGATATGGCTCTGGTAGTTGTAGATTTGATAAAAATGTCTAACTACCAACAAATCCTTTTATTTACGCATCTGCAAATAGATATACAAAGTGGTTAGAGAACGACTAATAATGCAACTTATATTGCCTGTGACGCAGTTCTGGAATCCAAACAGACTACCATATCGCCTAATAAAGAAGAAGGGGGGCGATATAATTCTACTGATCAAATGGATCATAAAGAAGCTGATACTGGTGAAGAAGATAATTCCACAGTTGAGCAAGTGGCCTTCACGGTACCCACAACCGATGATCCTTCTCTTCCAGTGTTTACATTCAGGGTGTGGGTGCTCGGATTGCTTTCATGTATTACACTCTCGTTCCTCAATCAGTTCTTCTCATACAGAAGAGAACCTCTTACTATCACTGGGGTCTCAGCGCAAATAGCTGTTCTACCAATAGGGCGTTTTATGGCAGCAGCACTGCCTAAGAGAACTTATCGGCTACCCTGGACCAGATTTGAATTTTGCCTGAATCCGGGACCCTTCAATCTGAAAGAGCACGTGCTCATTACTATCTTTGCGGGTGCTGGAGCCACATCGGTCACAGCAATTCACATTGTAAACATTGTTAAAATCTACTATAGAAGAAATCTTGATTTCCCAGTTGGGCTCTTGATAATCATCACATCTCAGGTGATAATGCTTGATTGAACCTCTTTAATCCACTTTCAAATCCCAATTAGGGTTATCAACGGTTTATTTTGAGTTTTAATGGATAGGGAAAATAATTCATTTCTAAAATATGATTCAAAGGTTTTTTTAAATTTATTTGCCTAAATTCCCACCACTTTAATATCACTCACTCTACACATTTATCCACTTGTATATCACTGCACGTTTGATCGGCTATGTTTGGAACATAATAGCATTGCATTGCAGGTATTAGGGTTTGGATGGGCTGGCATATTCCGCAGGTATTTGGTAGAGCCAGCTATTATGTGGTGGCCAGCAAATCTTGTCCAAGTTTCCTTATTCAGGTATGTCATTCTAATGTTCATAGATTACAGTCTGCTTCGGCAATTTTTAGCCTACCTTTGTGACACGGAGATTTTGTTGCAGAGCGCTTCACGAGAAGGACAAGAGACCCAAAGCAGGAGTAACGCGAATTCAATTTTTTATAACCGTTATGATCTGCAGCTTTGCATTTTACATTCTACCCGGTTATCTTTTCCCCATGTTGACCTCCATTTCATGGTTGTGCTGGGCCTTCCCCCACTCTGTCATTGCCCAACAGATCGGTTCAGGCCTTCGGGGACTGGGAGTTGGTGCTGTGGGATTAGACTGGTCCACCATATCTGCATATCTAGGAAGCCCTTTGGCCGCACCCTGGTTCGCTGTAGCCAATGTGGGAGTAGGCTTTTTGCTGATTATGTATGTAATTAATCCTCTCGCATATTGGTTTAACGTTTATAATGCGAAAACCTTCCCTATTTTTTCCAAGGACCTCTTCACCTCTACGGGAGGAATCTACAACATTTCTAAGATAGTGGATGCCCATTTTCACTTAAATTTACAAGCCTATAAGGAGTATGGCCCTTTGCATTTGAGTACATTTATGGTTTTCGCCTATGGAATAGGTTTCGCTGCATTGGCTGCCACAATCACGCATGCTATCCTTTTCCATGGAAAGTAAGAACTAATCACGAACTAATTGTCGCTTTGACATGTTTACTTATACTTCGGTTTTTTCATGAATTGAAAAGTTATATGTGATGGCAGAGAAATTTGGAGTACTCTTACATCGCAAGCCTTGAAAGCCCAGAAAGTAGATGTGCACACTCGGCTCATGAGAAAATATAAAGCAGTCCCGCATTCGTGGTTTATCATCGTTCTCATTTTCACAGTCATGATTACAATTGCTGCTTGCGAAGGCTTCAAAGAGCAGGTTCAGTTACGCTGGTGGGGAGTGCTCCTTTCCTGTTCTCTTGCCTTTTTCTTCACTCTTCCTATTGGTATTATCAAGGCAACCACCAATCAGGTATGCTGTCTCTGTGTCCGTATATATAATTAAAATTTTCTTTTATTCGGGTAGGCCTGATCTCATATTTGGAAAATAATGCAGAGGCCTGGTCTGAACATTATTTCTGAATATATTTTCGGGTATATTTCACCGGGCACACCAGTGGCAAATATCTGCTTCAAGATTTACAGTGACGTTACAATGAGCCAAGCTCTGACTTTTCTTCAAGACTTCAAACTCGGCCATTACATGAAGATTCCTCCACGTATCATGTTTTTGACTCAAGTAAAAACCATTTCGGTTGTTAATTCACTCAACTATATTAATATTTAGATTAGTATAAATAGATAAATGTAAAGGGATTTAATTTTTTTTAAGTATAATTTTTTTATAATAATATATTTATTTAAATGTTTAGTAGAGTTATTTAATATTTTTTATTTTTAAAGTTTTTAATTTTTTTTGTTTTGGTTAATGTGATTAAAATTTAAATTTTGATGAATAGATACCTTTACACGTTATATTTGAAATTTTGATGAAAAGACTCTCTTATATATCATATTGAAATTTTGATAAAAAGAATTTCTTATATATTATATTTGAAATTTTGATAAACGGACACTTTAAACATCATAGTAGACTGTAAAATAAACCTCTCAACTCAATAAAATTACATAACTTCAACCGAGATTAAGTTGATTTTAACCAATAAGACGTTGTGCAGATGGCAGGGACAATCGTGGCTGCAGTGGTATACTTGTTAACCGCATGGTGGTTGATTGAGAGCGTTCCTCATATCTGCAACACAAATCTTCTTCCGCGTGGCAGTCCATGGGTTTGTCCAATGGATCAAGTCATCTATGATGCATCCGTTGTGTGGGGATTGATCGGCCCTAGGAGGATTTTTGGAAACCTTGGCCCCTATTATGCTGTTAACTGGGCTTTTCTATTCGGAGCTCTAGCCCCTTTCTTGGCATGGCTTCTGCATAAGCTATGGCCGGCCAAAACTTGGATAAAATATATCAATATGCCAGTCCTGATTGGAGCCACGGGATTGCTGCCACCTGCAACTGCTGTGAACTTCACAAGCTGGTTGATTGTGGGATTTGCTTTCAGCTTTGTGATGTACAGATACCGAAGAGAATGGTGGCAACGCCATAACTACGTGCTGTCTGCAGGGTTGGACGCTGGTCTGGCATTCATGGGCGTTCTTCTTTACGTTTGTTTGGGATCAGAGAACATTTCGTTAAAATGGTGGGGAGAGAAGTTAGATGGTTGTCCATTAGCCTCCTGTCCCCGGGCGAAGGATGTTTCAGTTAAAGGCTGTCCAATCCTTACTTGAATTATGGATTTTTCATTGACCTCCATTTTATTATCCATCTCTATGAATCGAGATTTCAGGATGAGGAAGCGATTTGGTAGTCTCTATGTCACGGAAGTCAAAGATTTGGTTGTCTACACGCGTTCCAGTGTACAGTAAACACTATAATATTCCGCAATTCTCGACTTCTCGCTGTTGTAGAAATTATACTATATAGATGTGACGTGTTCCACGTGTATAGGTTTGAAAGATGGAAGTGTACATGAGATGTTCCTCGCGTATAGGTTTGAAAGATGGAAGAGTATATGCTCTATCTTGAATTTGATGTTATAAAATTTCTTAATAAATAGTAGCAAATATATAGATGTGACGTGTTCCACGTGTATAGGTTTGAAAGATGGAAGTGTACATGAGATGTTCCTCGCTTATAGGTTTGAAAGATGGAAGAGTATATGCTCTATATTGAATTTGATGTTATAAAATTTCCTAATAAATAGTAGAAAATATTTATATAAATTTAGTATGTGTTTTTGTTTATGGGTTTTTAGATAAATGGTGATGTTGTATTTTGTTAAGGTTTTTGATGCGAAGTCACTAGATTGATATATTGTATATGATAAAGATGTAGTCTCACTAAGTTTAAAAACAAAAATTAGTATTTAATATATTACATATTATAAAGATGTAGTCTCATTAAGTTTAAAAAGGAAAAAAAAATAGTATTTGTATTTATATAAATTAAGTATTTGTTTTGATTAATTATATGTTTATTTTGGAATAGGTGATTTAGAAATTTAAGCCCCAAGGATTAGCTAAGTTGGTTGAGTTCCCATTGTTAAGTACCTTGCTAGTTGGGAGATCATCGGGTCAAATCCCTTGCATGGGTTAGGCTTTAAATGATTTAAATGATCTATATTATTAAATGAACGGTAAAAATTTAACTTCCATGGAATATTTTAGGATATTCATAATAGTATACATGAATGAAGGTTGAGATTGATCTCAAAAGTAATTATGGCTTTTTAATTAAATTGATTAAATAAAAAAATGTCATTTCAAGTGAGTTTATTCATAATAGTATACACGAATCAAGGTTGAGATTGATCTCAAAAGTAACTATGGCCATTTAATTAAATTGGTTAATTAAAAAAATGTCATGTGAAGTGAGTTATGGTTTTTTTGGGCCTGTGATATTGATAAATCATGGTATTTGTCCATGGTAATTTAACAAAGCCTATTTACAATTAGGAATTTCCATGGTAAAGTGAGAGAAAATCTCTGTAGTTAATAATATTGTTTCACATTTTTTAATGTATATATTACTATTTTATAATTAATAATAATAATAATAATTTTTAAAATAAAGTTATAATTTAATTAATTTTTATTTTATAATTAATAATAATAATAATTTTTAAAATAAAGTTATAATTTAATTAATTTTATGTTTTATGTTTTATTTTTATTTATTTATTTATTTTATTTTTTTCTACAATGTGCAATGTATAAATTGGCAAGATAAAAATATACAAAGCCCTAACTAAAAGGAAAAAATGCAGTATATTCGTAAAAGGCAAGAGAATCTCTTACATCTCTCTAAGGTAGCTCCTAAGAAATTCTGGAGGCAAATTCTTACTAGGAAAACTAAAAATAATAATAAAATTGTTTTACACGACTGGAATTCATATCTTAAAAAGCTTTATGAATCTCTAAATGTCATGGATAACTTTGAAACCTTGCTCACAACAAAAGAAGTTTTCTCATTAGAAGACATTGATTTTAGGGTTGATCGCTTGGCTAATGGGAAAGCTAAGAACATTGAAGGTTACTAGGTGGAAATCTTAAAAATTGGAGGGCCTGTCCTCATCCCCCACATTCACAAGCTTTTCAATCAAGCAATTAAGCAAGGGTTCCCTAAACCATGGACTCAAAGCCTCATTATCTCTATTTTTAAAAGTGGGGATACATTAAGCCCCTCTAATTATCGGACAATTATGATCAGCCCTCTCCTAGCCAAGTTATATGGTTATTTTGGAAAGGAAGTTGAGCATAAGGCTTGAAAGTGAAGGTAAGTGGGCTAAAGGCCAAGTGGGTTTTGGAAAGCAGCACTCAACAATAGACCATGTCGTTACACTTAGGATCATTGTGGAGGAATGCCGCAATGATAAATCCAATCTCTTTTGTTGCTTTGTGGACTTTAGAAAGGCTTTCGATACGGTTCCTAGAAACAACCTTTGGAACATATTAGAAGAGCTAAAGGTTCCTTTTGAGTTGAGAGCTACTGCCATAAGGTTATACGAGAATGTAATTGCCAAGTTAAAGAGCAATGAGGGGCGGTTGAAATATATTAAGTGTAATATCGATTTAAACAAGGTTGCCCCCTCTCCCCTACCCTATTTGGCATTTACATCGATAAGCTAGAAGGTTGATTAGAGGATGCAGGATGTGCTGACACAATCTTAGTTGGGATAGTTATCATCCTTCTTCTCTATGCTGATGATATTTTTCTTCTCGCAAGGTGCCCATATGATCTTGATAAGCAACTTATACTTCTTAAGGTTTTCTGCTCTACCATGGATATGATTGTTAACACTGACAAAACAAATGTTATGATTATCAAATCCAAGATGGACACTTACGCTAATTTTATGTATGACAATACTAACTTGGAGGAAGTGTCTTCCTACAAGTACCTAGGAATTGATATTCATCACAAGCTCAACTGGAACTATAACATTGAGAAAATGCTTAATGGGGGATGGAAAGCTTATTTTGGTCTTGAAAATAATTGTAAAACGACAAACCTTGTAATGTGGGATAGAAAGAAGTTCCTCTTTGAAACTTTAGTCACTCTGGTTATCTTATATGGATGTGAGGTTTGGGGTTGTAGCATCTCTAGAGAATCTTGGAGAAAGATTGAGCAAATCCAGAAGCGTTTTATAATGTATAACCTCAAAATTAAAGGTAACACACCCTATCCTATTCTCCTTATAGAAGTGGGTCTTTCCCTTATCGAGAGCTTAGCTATGACTAGGCTTCTTTTGTACAAGCACAAACTCAATAACATAGGAGACCATAGACTTCTTAAGCTAGCTTTAAATTCCATCCAAAACCACCTAAGGCTCAAACGGGGTTGTATAAAGACACCAGGGCCTAGTTAAACCATTAGGAGATCGACAAAAATGTTGCATTGCAAAACATTAATAACATTAAAAATATTGTTACTTCTAAGTTCAAAGAAAAAATGTGGTGTGAGAAAGATTTAGCAGCTAAAAGAAAATTAAGATATTATAAGGAGGTCATCAACCCCACCCTAGAAGATCAAAAGTAATCTCTCTATTTTAACTAGCTCAAAGAAGAAAATTAATATAGCCAAGATTAGAACGAACTCTCATGAGCTCCATAGTGAAACGGGTCGTTGGGCAGTTCCTAAAACACCATGGATGGAAAGGTTCTGCCATCTTTGTGAGAATACGAACATCGAGGATGAAAATCACTTCCTCTTAGAGTGCCCGGCGTACAACCACATTAGATCTCAGTTGCCAAATATTTATTGCAATAGTGACCTTCCTAGCCTTTTACGTTGTCAAAATTACAGTGAGCTTGGGAAGCTTGTCTCCAAGCTTTTTGAGTATAAGAATAAAATATTAAATCAAACTAAATAATTTGTTACATAGACCAAAGTTTGGTCTCAGTAAACATTAACCATTATCATCATCATAATGAAATAATTATTTTGATATTTTTTAGAAATTTATACTTATCCATATTTGCAACCATTTTATTTATATAATTATAAATAATTAAAAATTTAAATTTAAATATTAAAAATTTCTTTAAAAACATATATAAATTAATTAATTTAAATTCCTTTAATTCCAATACCATTTTTACATAAGCAATATGAGTACTTATATTACCGTACAACCAAAGCAATGTGAGTACTTATATTGGATGACTGAATTATGAGATTTTAAATAGCTGGAACCATTGATATAATTGTTGTATATTGATGAAGAGTAAAGATAGGTCTACATTATTCTCAGGAATAATGGTTAAAAGAAATGATACAATATAAATTTCTCTTCTCAAAGTTTGTGTTTTTAGTAGTGGAATTATGAAAGAGGAAATGAAAAATAATTTGATTATAATGTAATAGCTTATATTGATTTTCCAAATACTTATACATGCACACTTATTTATGGTGGGATACGGACACTTTATAGAGGGCACATTGGTAAAAATGCACATGATTAAAAAATCATTTAGCAGAATGAATTTTAAAACACAATGATCTCCACACAATTTTGAAATTAAGTTTATATCACACTACGAAAAGAACCATGGTTACATCCCCTTTTCTTTGGGTTTCACCACTATGACAATAAAATAAATAAAGTAATATCCTAATAAGTAGAAAGAAAAATATTTAATTTAGAGAGTTCCCAAATCACTCAAATGAGTACCACTGGTTTGAACTACGAGTAGGCAAAGTGAAAACGATATGTGGATGGGAAATTGAAATATGATAAATTGTTTAATTGAATTTTAAAATTGGGATAAAGGATGATTCTGGACTTAGAGATATTGAGACAAGATTAATGTTTTTAGTAAAGTAACAAAATTCAAAGTTTCATAAGCATTTAATGAAGTAATTGTCAAAGTACTTTACTAATTCACGCAATATATTATATTAAGATTTTCAAATTGTCAAAGTACTTTACTAATTCACTGGATATTATATTGGGATTTTCAAAAGATAAAATTAGTAAATATACATTTGTAAGATGGTTAGAATAAATATTAATTCTATGATAAGTAAGTTAAATTATTCTTAATTTTTTCAGTAATTTTGAATGTCAAATAATATTAGTATAATTAATAATTCGAAAGTAATTTTTAATGTTAAAACAAAATAAAATTATAACGTTTTATAGATATAGTTATATGTATTACTTTTTTATTCACCGATTCCTTACAACACAAAGGATGACTTTTTATGACATAATTTATGCTGAATAAATATGCCACATACATATGCCACATACATAATTGATTAGTGTTTGATTAAGGATGTGGAATATTTAGATTCGACTTTTAAGATAAATTTATGGAGATGTGGTTGTTAAATTCGTCTTGTTTCAACCATCTTAACACTCATTTCTAATACCACTGTCATCTTTTACTTGTTAAGAGCTTTTGAATAATATAAATTTCATCCAAATCCTAATTTTGGACACAATTTTATGCGTATTAGAAAATCCATCCTCCAAATGGCATGCCAACATCTATACCATAGGCGTGTGGTATTCCTTTTACACATGTATCAGCATTATACAACACCATGCCATGTCAACTCACGAGGCTAACATGCCACATTGACCTACCACACCAGCATGCCATGTCTACCTGCCATATATCAATATGCTAGTCCTCATTGGAGCCAAGGGATTGCTGCCCCCTGCAACTGCTATGAACTTCACTAATTGGTTGACTATGGGATTTGTTATCAGCTTTGTGATCTACAGATACCGAAGAGTATTCAAGCTCGACCTTGTGTTTGGGTTACCTCTTGCAGCACCTCTGGATCCTGAGGACTATTTTGGCGGTTGCCACTAGATTAGTCTTATTTAGGTAGTTGACAATGGATCCTGTGGCATATTCATAGGTTTCTTAAGGATGGAGGTGAGGCCACGGATTGTGTTGTGAACCTTGTTTTTTTTTCTCCATGGATTTTTACTATGCAGTGTAGGGTCTGGTTTTAGGGCTCGCTGGCGATGGTGGTGTTCCAGGGGTGGCCTGAGTTTCCATTGTGGAGGGGTACAACCTACCCATGCCTGGAGTAGGCTCGTAGTTTGGGTTATTTATTAGCAGTATTGCAATATTAAAGCCCAGATTGTGCATTTACGTTCAGATTTCTGGGGATCTGGACGTATTGGTACATGGTACCCCTAGGCGGATTTCTCAACCTTTTTATAATCCCGGCTGTACTTTTTCACCAGACTCTCTTGGTTTTAGGGAGATCCTAGTCAAAATTTTCTACTTCATCCTGCCTCTGTGGACTGGCAATCTAACTAATAGATGCAAATTATTTCCTTTGTCGGTATACTTTCCTCGATATCACTTTCTCCGACGGATGGGTGGCTAGTTTGTAAGCAGCTGAGTTTCTCCTTATCGCCACGCGACACTCATAGATGGGACCACACTGACTTGAGGTTATTCTGGTGTGCCATCTGACCACATGGAGGACATGCGGGACCGTATGTCTCCATCCCCCGAGGCATTAATTGGGGCTACTATCGAACCAGAACAGGTGTCGATGTCGAGCCTTCATCAAAGTCTGAATTCTATTGCCCATGTACTACTGGTTCCGGATGGAGGTCATTTGATAGATAACAAATTCACGGGAATAAAGTATCATCGAAGCTGAAGAGCCATTCATTACAAGCGGTGAGGGGGGAACCACCATTGGTGTTGGGTGCATGGGCTTATTGGGAGAGCATTGAACGTCTGAGGCATAAGACGCTAGTGGGAAGGTGGAACCACCTTCACATGTCAGGTGAACAGTTGAAATTATGGGCAAAAGAACGATGGTTTCCACTATTGAAATATCGTCCCAAAGTTAGCATCCTTTTTAACATATGGGTTGTATTTCATTTCCCGAATTCTGATGATGTTGATTGCATTTTGAAAGAATCGGTGAGGGGTCGTGAATTTCTAATCATGTAGCAATGGAAAGCGGGTTTTGACCCTTTTGAAGAGGGGCCTAGAAGGAATTTTATTTGGTTAAAGTTGTTGGGGCTCCCTCTGGAGCTGTGGAATGTTGGTGCGGTCACGGAGATTGCAAATAAGATTGGGATTTTTTACTACTGGGATGAGGGCTCTTTTGGCCAGCTTGATAAGAGGATGGCATGGGTGCTGATGGAGGTGGAATTGGGCAAAGAATCGATAGTTGAGTTGGATATTAGATGGAGTAGTTTCTCATTTACTTTAGCTATTAATTACTAGGGGATGCCTAAAGTAAATTAATTACTAGGGGATGCCATATAGGTGCTTACATTGTCATGATACTGGCCACCTCATTGCAACTTCCCCACGACTAGAAAATCGGGACCACAAAATGAGGGGGTCTAGGGGTATACCTACAAGGATTTTCATTTCAGTTCGGAGGGAGGATTTGGGTAGTGGTTTTACAACACAAGGCCCAAATTTTGGACTTGTCCATGGCGAGGGTGTCATCCTGATTTCCAATTTTGGCGCATCTTCAGGTATTCCAGTCCTCTGTAATGACTCTGTTGTTAATTTCCATGTTTTTTCTGCTCCCCTTTCAGATAATTGTACTTCCTCGGGCCAAATTTGCTTAAGCCCATTTTCTCAGAACCCACTGTTACATCCTCGTTGATAAGGAAGGCCCCTCAGCCACCCCCATTGATTCTGGCCGAACAATTGGCTTCTTTGGATAAAATGATCACATGTGATTGCCCTATGACCACCCCTTATCCTCTTGAATGCCCAGTGAATTTATATCCTTCACATGCACCTCATGGGCGAGTGGCGGGCACACATCCTCATCCTTTCCTCCCGATGAGAATCCACCTTCATCTATTTTCTCACCCAACAGAGAGCTGGAAGCCCTAATCGATTTTGCTAAGTCCCTTGAACTTTTGACCATCAAGCAATCTTTTTTCCAGTATCCTGATCCTGCATCTAGATTGCTTTCTCGACAAACTGTCACACATCGTAAGAAGAGGGCTCCGCGATTAAAAAAAGTGACTGAGTGCAACACCATTGCATTATCCCCTTCCTTAGAACTAGATTCCGAAGGGGATCCATTTAGCATTGATACCACTTTCACTATCGGGAAGATTTCTATTTCTGATGTCCATGTTACTCGAGTCCTTAGAGAGGATACACCTGACCAAGGAGTTCCACCATGACCATTATCTCCCTGAATGCCTGGGGGCTGGGAGTGCCCCATAAAATCGGCTCTCTCCGGGCTTTTGTACGGTCATATAACCTTTCTATGATACTTTTCAAGAAACCATGACAAAACGTGAAAAAGCATGGGAAACAATGCTCTTTGTTTGTCCTCAATGGCTAGTATGTGCATCTGATGCCAATGGAATCTCTGAGGGTTTGGGGGTTATGTGGAACCCTAACATTTATGAATTGAGGGCATACAATTCGTGTGCATGTATCATACTCTCTGGATATAAGTTGGGGTCGAACCAGAGAATAAGGATTATCAATTCTTATGCACCTTATACTGGACAAAGACTCTATTGGGATGAGGTGGCTAAATCTAGACTGTTAGGGCTGAGTTTCCTCATTATCGCTGGGGATCTACACTTTTCATTGGGGCAGTCAGAGATTTGGGGCATTAGTGTGCAAGAGCATGTATTGATTGCATATTCCAGAGAGATGATGAAGGCTCACGCACTGGTTGACATTGCACCAGATCCCTTAGGCCCCACTTGGCGGAATGGGCGCACTGGAGGGGAGGGCATATCTAAGAGGATTAACAGATTTATGGTGAGCCAATCCCTGTTTCACCACCTATCTATCTTGGAATCATCGATTCTCCCTGCCACCATCTCTGATCATATGCCTCTTATGATATCTTGGAGCGAGGAGCGCACTTGAGGAGATCATAACCATTTACATTTAATCCAAGATGGTTGCAGATGAAGGATTTCTAAAATTTGGTAAACTCGATATGGAAAAGGCCATTGTCTCCTGACCCTATGGACTATTCGACTGCCATATCCACTATGGTTTCATTGTTAAAAAGGGAAGCTCGAACATGGATTTTGGAAAAAAAAGAGAGGAAATTAAAACTCTTCTGGACATTGATCATTTTATCAAATTGTTGAATGACCCTTCCGATCCTCTATATTTCTCAGATACATACAGGGATAAGATTATTGAGTTGGAAGGCATTAGGAATTCGATTTTGTTGAATCAGGAAGCTGACATTCGTATGAAAAGTCGGGCATTATGGGTTCAAGCGGGTGATAAGAACATGAAGCATTTTCATCGACAGTTCAACATCAAAAAGAACATCAATTCCATCAGGACCACCCAGGATGCTGCAGGTAATATCCTATCCTCTCAATATTCTCTGGAACACGCGGCTATATTACATTTCAAGAGCCATTATATGGACGGAGTCCATAATTTACTCTCTCAGTTTGCATTTATTTCCCACTTTTCGGAGATGTTTTCGGTGGAGGATAATGATATTCTGGGTCGAGCCGATTGAGACTATGCGCGATAATGCTAGGGACAAGAGCCCTAGATCGGTGGCTAGGGGATAGAAATTTTTATACATTTCTCTGATCTGATGATTCTAGATCGGATGGCTAGGGGATAGAAATTTTTATACATTTCTCTGATCTGATGATTCTAGATCGGATGGCTAGGGGATAGAAATTTTTATACATTTCTCTGATCTGATGATTCTAGATCGGATGGCGAGGATAGAATTTTTATACATTTCTCTGATCTGATGATTCTAGATCTCCTGGCGACTACTGAGGAATCTAGGATAAATGAGTTTATTTTGGGGCTATCAATGCCACATTTATTTCTCTCATTCCTAAGAAGGCAAGTCCTCAATAATTTGCAGATTTCAAGCCAATATCCCTCTACAACATTGTGTGTAAATTGATCTGTAAATTGATAGCTCGGAGGATGAAACCAATTCTGACCAAGCATATTACTAAGGAACAATTTGGGTTTATTGAGGGTATACAAATTCAAGATGCAATTGGTATTACTCAAGAGATTATGCACTCCATTAAATCCAGGAACCTTAAGTCAACTTTAAGTCTTGCCTTCTCAAGGTGGATTTGACCAAGGCATATGACTACATTGACTGGGAATTTTTTAAACTGATTTTGATCGAAGAAGGTATGCCCTCACCTAATATTTGTTGGATTATGGCTTGCATCAAGACCACGATTTTTGTTGTCATCATAAATGTACTTCCTTCCCATTTCTTCTCGGCACACGGGTTTGAGGGAGGGATGTTCTCTATCTCCAATGTTGTTCCTCATGGTTATTGACAACCTGAGAGCAGAAAAGTGTGGGATGCTAGAGTTCAGGGTATAATTTCTAGAGTTAGAGTATCTAGGCAGATTGACATCACTCACTTGATGTTTGTCGATAACCTCCTATTCGGAGGACAAGCTATCATTTCTGAATGTACTGTTATACACAACATCATTACATCTTTTGGAAAGGCATCTTTTGGAAAGGCTTCAGGACTATGTATGAATGGACTAAAATTTATAATGGCATTACAAGTACAGTCCTTTGACCCAGTTTATGAAAATGTAGGAGGATTAACTCATATATTAAATTATTTTAATATATTAAAATCAAATTTAATTAATATACAAATTAATTAAATCAAATTCCATTAGTTCTATTTCCATTTTTCAGGGCAAGGGCTAACCAGCCTGCCATAGAGCATTAAATGCCCTGGTACATGCAGGCTGTATAATAATATAATGGTACATGCAGAGTGTATAATAATATAACACAGTGCTTTGGTAGCTACATAAATTGAAAATAAAAGCAGTGTGTTATATTGTTATACAGCCTGCATGTACCAAGGCATTTAATGCCCTATGGCAGGCTGGTTAGCTCTTGCTATTTTTCACACCAATACAACAAAATCAAATGAGTACGACCAAAGCAATATGAATTCTCATAGTGGATGACTGAATTATGAGATCCATTGATATAATTGTTGTAGGGTGAGTTTGCAGTGTTTTTAGGAATAATGGTTGAACTAAATGACACAATATAAATTTATCCTCTAAGATTTTAAGCAAATCACACTGCTTATTTATTTTTTAGTATTGGAAATTTATGAAAGATGAAATGAAAAATAATTTGACTATAATATCGTAGTTTCTAAAGATAGTGTGGTAATTTCCATTGATTTTCCAAACACTTATACATGGTAGTTTCTATTGATTTTTTAAACATTTATATATGTACACTTATTTATGGTAGTATAAGGACACCTTATAGAGGCGCACACACTCATTTATGGTAGAATAAGGACACCTTATGGAATTTACATTGGTTAAAATATATATGATTAAAAATTTACTTACTAGAATGAATTATAAAGTATAACGATCTCCAAACAATTTGGAAACCAAGTTTAAATTACATTCAGAAAAGAACCATAAACATGGTTACCTCCTTGATATTTTCTTTGAGCTTCACCACCATGACAATAAATAAAGTAACATCCTACAAGTAGAAAGAATCTTTAGTTTAGAGAGTTCCCAAATATTTTCTTTGAGCTTCACCACCATGATCCTACAAGTAGAAAGAATCTTTAGTTTAGAGAGTTCCCAAATATTTTCTTTGAGCTTCACCACCATGACAATAAATAAAGTAACATCTTAGGAGTAGAAAGAATCTTTAGTTTAGAGAGTTCCCAAATCGCTCAAATGAGAAGGTCCACGGGTTTGAACCATGAGTATGGTAATTTCTAGGAAAGGAGAACTTGTTAGTGGCCTTATGTAGTTTCAATGGCAAAGTGAAAACAATGTGTTGGTGGGAAATTAAAATATGATAAATGGTTTGATTGAAAATTAAATTTGGGATAAACTTTTGACTTAGAGATATTGAAACAAGATTAATGTGTCTAGTGAAGTGACAAAAATCAGAGTTTCATAAGCAATTGATGAAGTAAATAAAGTATTTTACTAATTCATTGAATACATTGGGATTTAAAAATATAAAATTGGTAAATCCACATTTTGAATTTTAAGCTTTTTAGAATAAATATTAATTTTTTTTTAGAATAATAGGGAGCATGTAATTTATTATAGAAGATGTAAGGGTGGTAGATAGACTTATATAGATACACAAATATGGTTGTTTACTTTCCGAATAGCAAGACATAATGTGTACTATGAAAATGTACTTTCTCTTTTATTTTATAATGAAAAAAAAAATCCTCTTAAAAAAATTATATTAATTTCTATGACAAATAAAGTTAAATTGCTCTTATTTTTACATTAGTGTAATCAATAATTTAAAAATAATTTTGAACATTAAAACAAAATAAAACTATAATTATTCATAGTTATAGTTATATGTGTTACCTCTTTTAACTATTTGACCTACCTTTTAAAAAAATATTTTCCTTACAACACAAAGGATGACTTTCTATGCATAACTTATGTTGAATAAATATGTCACATGCAAAGCTCCTTAATGTTTGATTAAGGATTTTTCTATCTAGACCTTACCTCTAAGATAAATTTATGGAGATGTGGTTGTTAAATACATCTTCCTTCAATCATCCTATAATTCATTTCTAATACCACTATCATCTTCTACTTGTTAAGAGCTTTTGAATTATATAAATTTCATCTAAATACTAGTTTTGGACACAAATTTATGCATATTAGAAAAATTGTTCTCCAAATGCCATGTCATCATCCATACCATAGGCGTGTGGTAGTCCTTTTACCTAAGTACCACCATTATACAAAACCATGCCATGTCAAATTACTACACTAGCATGCCACATCGACCTACCATGCTAGCATGCCATGTTTACCTACCATGTTAGCATTCCACGTTAGAACATTATTGGGTTATGATAGTATTCGAAGGAAACCCTAATAGTTGATATTTCGATCTCCTGATAGTCCATATACCAATCTCTTGATAATCCACATCTTTATCTCTCGATAGTTGATATTAGATCTCTTGATAACCAATATCTAATAGCATGAAGTCCCTACCTTCCAATATATAATCATTTGCTATCCTGAAATTTTAGTCACTATACCATCGAGGAACGACTAAAAGGATCTTCAATCGCTCTTTCTTGATTCGATAACAGAGCACAAATTGTCATATTATCCATTTTTCCCATTAAATGACATTTTGTCCACCGAGTCATTAGGCCATTAGGGCCTTGGTCACGAGTAAAACAAAAAATGTGCTTCATGATTATCACCTAATTCAATTGAAAAATGTCAATTGATGGGTAAAGTTTCCATTAAATGGCAGATGTTCAAGTTATGTTAGTATCGAGGGTTGCACTTGGAGGCCCGATCACTATGTTGTGGACACTCTATAGCTCAATACCCTGATATTCCAAAATCCAATCCTTTGGGCTTACGATCCTTGTGGCTTAGATCTTGGTCATGACTCCCTGTTGAACCATATCCCTAGGGGCTAGAGCTAAAGCCTCTGAACCGAAAATTTCCAAAATTTTCACTAATCAAATTTGAAATTTGAAGGGCCATCCCCAAATTTACTAAACTTTGGATAAGCTCCTAATCTAGTCTCTAAGGTTGAAATTAAGCCCATTAGGGGAGAAAAATTTCCCAAATACTTTTGAATACTTATAAATATTCTCTAGCTTATGAAGACATCCCGAACACTTCTTTCAACAAGACATCTCCACAAGAGAAAGATAAAAAAGGGCCAATAGCTAGATCTTCTCAACTTTACCCAACTAAGATGAGATAAGATATAAAATGGAAAATAGATACATCTTCTCAACTTTACCAAACTAAGATGAGATATTACCAATCCCTTGGATTGCAAACTACAACATCACACTCCAAACTAGACTAGCCAACATTCTAACTTGCCTCTAGAGGAAACAAGGTCTCCCATCAATAAAGAGTTATCAGGTGCTCTCATTCAAAATATGGATATAGTCACAAATATTCCATCCCACTAATTGCCTGGGAACGTCCATTCACATTGCATAATACATGAAGAACCTCAAAGCTCAAGTCAACTCATACATTCCTTTACTAAATCACACATCCAATATTCCTCACAAGTAACTTGTTTCATAGAATACCTCTATATATATACAACATTTATGCATGAAAGAAGTATTAGATAAAACTTGAGAAAACGATACAATTACATTCATATCATCGCTTTTACATATTCAATAAACCAATACAATGACTTCTATTCTATATTACAAAAGAACAGAGTAAGAAGCATAGTAAGAATCAAGAAATAATGAACAACAATTTCATTTCACTTGCAAGGATATACACTTATCTAATTCACTTAAACTTGTTGGAAATTGAAGAAGGGAGAGCCACTCTCCACCCAACCATAGGCTCATATACATTGCAGTATTTCTTACAACTAGCCATCCCCGAGCTCGATTAGCTTCCTTAACAAGAAGATTCTCTCAGGGTCCCATATATTTCAAATAAGGGTAGAGGACATGAAAGCCACTATCATTCAAATATAGGAATCAAGATTCTGCCTTTTAATTATTAAGCCAAGGCCTCTTAACACATAAAAGTATGGCCATTATGGGCCTGCACACCACAAAAGTGACAATTTCACTAAACTAGCAATCCCTTCATGCTTCTCCTTTTCTCATTCCATCACGCGCTTGAATAAGACAAAACATTAAAAATGTTATCATGTCCCTCTGACCTAGGTTGAAGGCTTCCATATTGACTTCCTCATCCAGTTTAACTAAAATCACAAATTCACACATCTATGTTATGACTCACAAGGATTTCTATCTCCTTTTGTTCATAATCATAATCTCAACACCCATGTGTGGTTCTCTCCTTCATTCCCACATGTTTTCTCTAGTTCACTTGCACACATTTCTCATATATTCATTTTAGTTGATTTCCCATCACTCGTAATCTTTTTCTATTCTCTACTTGTCTATTTTTTCATCCCTATGAGTGCTGCCCAATTATGAGAAATTCAGGTCCCTTCTTAGGTTATGTGTTCAACCAAAAACCCCAAGAATGGGTACGTAGCCCATACCATAGATAAATTCAGTACCACTTCCCGACTCTTCTCATAATTAATAGTAATTGGGTAGTTAAATATCCACATAAAAAATCAAGACATTTAATTTAGGGTAAGATGGGAAATTTCCCTAGTACATATTTCCTTTCTCAAGCATCGGGATCCGTCTGAATTGCTCTCTATAAAGATGGTTATTTACATCAAATAAAATATATCAAAGTCCCTGTGTTGGTCATCCCATCATTATCAATCTTAATTACACATTACAAAACTTGGGGTTTAAAAAGGGGTGTTACATTCCCCTTCCCCTTAAAGGAACATTGTCCTTGGTGTTCTACTACTCATAGTCGCCTCTAATATAGAAATAGAAATAATAGTTGATTCCTAAAAAAAATAGCATGCTTTGATTTGAAAGAATAAAAAATTTCACTTTACAAGAAAAAAAGTTAAAATGTAGTTCTATTTTAATTAAAGAGAGTAAATTGTGTACACACTTTAAAATATATATTTATAAAAAAATATTACCCTTTCCAATTTATTTAAATGTTAAAATTTAATGGATGATGAAATAAATAAGTTTATATTTTAATTAAAAAAATAACAAAAAATTTTTTAATTTCAAATATAATTTTGAAGAGTTATATATGCATTAACAATAATAAAAATTCATAATTATTGACATTTAAAATGTTAAAATGTTAAAATTTTATGGATAATTGAAATAGATAAAATTGAATTTTAACTAAAAATAATAATAAATATATTTTGTAATTTCAAATATAACTTTTTGATGAGTTATATATACATTAACAATAATAAAATTTTTTGATGAGTTATATATACATTAACAATAATAAAAATTCATAATTATTGAGGCATATTATCTGTGAAGGAGTTTTATCATGTTAAAAATGATTATAAAATATTAAACCTAATCGAAAAATCAAACTTCTTTGAAAATGTCAATATACTAGAGGATGTAATTTATGTATACATATGATTAATGAGAAATGCTTTTAATGTTCATATTTTGAGCACATCCCAATCCTTATTAATCACAGGAATCATGGTCATTTTAGATCTCATTATAAAAGAAGAAATTTTAATATATCTTGAAGTCTTTGTTGATGGGTAATAATTGTATCATCATATTGTAAAAGTAATGAAAAGACACTCCTCGCATTATAGGCCTTGAGGAACATGACAATTTAACATGAATGCATCTATTACTTATTATGTATTCTATGATGTTTATGATTTGGAGCTTCCCAAGGTCCATAGAAATACACAACCAAATGAAATTATTCAGTAAGACCATCAAATATATCAATTATAATTTTTTATTAAGGATATTAATGGTTCACTTTATCTCTCAAACCATGTAATAATGTATGAAAGAGTGGGGTGTTAGAGAATATCCCTAATGCATAAGTTTGATGATAATAAAAAGTATGCTAACTTCTCCCCAACTTTCTTAAGAATACTACATTGTTTCAAAAAGTTGTTCCAAACATTAATTCTACAAAGAATATGTATCCTTGACCTTGGGCTTGGGATGAGGTAGAAGGAAATAGATCTATGGGGATTTCTCAAAATATTTGAAAAGTATTGTCAACTAATATCTATGTTGCTAGAAACAAGAAGATGACAACAAAAGAAATGTCACCATGGCAAGTGTTAGAGGCAAAGATAACAAAGAAAATGCCATTTTAATGAGTGCGGTATTAAAAAACATATATGATGTCAATTCATATATTGACAAGAATTGAAAATTATCATAGACATGAATTCAAGTGGGGATTTGATCTAAATTTAGATAATGGAAAACATAACACAGACCTTCAAATAGGGTAAAAAGATAAAAACACAAAGTAAGTATG
This sequence comes from Pinus taeda, assembly GCA_000404065.3. Lineage (NCBI taxonomy): Eukaryota > Viridiplantae > Streptophyta > Pinopsida > Pinales > Pinaceae > Pinus > Pinus taeda. Next base: position 226,770 of record APFE031346811.1, read on the forward strand.
AATGAAGTGGAGAATTGGGTTTGCTGGAGGAGATAGGTGGATGCGAATGGCAGATGAGATCAGCCCCAGAACAGTAAACGAAAACCCATGTGCAGCTTAAGAAAATGGAGGTTGGAAGGAAAACGGGGTTAAGCAGTAAGCTTAGCAACGCTTCCGCTCTTAGCCCGCAAGATGCAAACGACGGAAGCTTGGAGAAGGGTGATTTTCACGCTCAGCAATTACCAAGGTGTAGCTAGTAGTTATCAAGGCGCAGCCGGCAAGAGGATGGTCAGCCTGAATGAAACCATTGATCTGGACCCCAAACCTGGGGACATCTTGTCGGTTTGGGGTTTGGAGGTCACATACTAGAACATTGAATGGTATATAAATCTAGCTGGATGACATGGGAAGGAAACACAAGGTTCGCAGGAGGCCTTGAAACAGAAGGAAACCCTAGGGTTACTGGAGTACAACCTAGGTCTAGCGTTTCTGAACATCCAGAAAGAATTCCCCTTCATTCAGGAGACGCAGGCTTAGAAAGAATTCGAAACATCGACAACTAAAAAATCTCAAGTAAGTTTCAAAAACCCCCATCCCCTTAGCCTCTTCTATTCTAGAGGGTTAGAGGATGTAGTGATTAGCTGTGGTTTCAGAAGCAACAAGAAATATAACCTAGGCTTTAAGCTAGGAGCGGAGCAAGGTAAAGTTGAAGAGCCCCGTTGGAATCTAGATCAGATGGTAAAATCCCAAAATTCCCTCGGCCCTAGTCAGGGAAAGCAGCAAAATCAGTTCTTGGGGTCTAGGTTTGTGGGGATTTTGAAATTAATAAAGGGTTTCAAGGTAGATGGGAAGGCTATGGGCGGGGGGGGGGCTGAAGAAGGGGAAGGAAGCAGACCTGGTAGAGACAGAGGGAAGGGGCGGAGGCAGACAAGCAGAAGGCAGACCAGAAGGAGGAAGCGGGTTTACTTAGGAAGAAAGGAGTGCAAGAACACTCCAAGTAGCATCAACAAATGTGGAAGTGACCACACAATGTAGGGAGGAAGTGACACGATAGAGGCAGGGGGGAGAAGAGGAAAAAGCCAAAAATAATCAAGAGAAAAGAATCAATAGAAAATCTGGTTCTTGGCATGGATGTGACAATAGAGGAAGCTATGGAAGTTGTGGATCTAACGCTGGTTAGAAGGGAAAGAGGGGAAAAGCATTCTGCTAACTACATTCAGGAATGGGCTTCCCACCATTGGAAGACGACCCCAGATTCAGTCTTTCAAGTCTTAACGCTAGCAAAGGAATGGTTTATGGTAAAATTGAAGAAAATAGAAGTAGAGGATTGGGTGTTGGAAAGGAATTGGGCATTCGGGAGGTACCTGATTCTAATCAAACGATGGAACCCATTTTTTGATGTGCGGAGGGAACGAGTTGATGAACTGCTAGTTTGGGTCCACTTGCCAGGGCTCTCTCCATTTCTCTGGGTAGAATCAGTCTTCAGGACTATTGGGAATCACCTTGGGAAATATATGGAAACAAACATGTCCTTTTTGAAAACCAAAGACTAGGGGATGGCTTGCATCCTCTTAAGCATTGCCCCTCGGGTAGGATTGGCAGAAGAAATTCAACTGCAATACAAAGACTTCAAATACTTGCAACAATTAGACTATGAGCATTTGCCATTTCACTACCACAGGTGTCACATTTATGGACACTTGTCAAAAGAATGCCCGATGGCATTCAGACATCGAAGGAAGCAGAGGAAGGCAGAGACAGGGGAGGCAGCGAAGGAAAATCTAAAAAATAAACCCTCAGGGAAAGGCAAAGGGGAGGAGTCGATGGACACAGAAGGACCTCTGGAGGAACCAATCTGAAATATGGATGAGCAAAAGGAATTCATCTGGGGACATTAGACACCTCAACAACTTGAAGGGAATGCACAAAACCAGGACATAGTAGCAGACATTGATGAGATCCAATCAATCGACAAAGCGGGTATGGGTCTGGATTTAACCCTACCTTCTGTTACTCCTGTTATTCCTTTAAATTTAGCTGAATCTGTGCCTCATCCATCTAGGAAATAGAACATCGTCATTCCTATTTTAAGTTCAGATAATATGCAAGTTGAGAGTATAATCACTTCCATTCCCAATCTATATCTGAATTGTGAATATGCCAGAAGCAATGATGCCTTTTCGAAGATGAAACCCTCACTACATCCAACCCTTATAACCTCAGGCCTCGAGAGAAAAACCTCCCCCATGGGGAGTGGTGGGGGTAATGGGGGGAATTGACATGCAATCCACCCAGCCAGGTGACCGTAAGGTGAGAGGGAGGAAAACAAACCTATCGAAGGCTCAGTTAAGAGCCAAGCTAGATATTGCGGATGGCAAGCAAATGTCCATTTCTGGGGCGCTTAGAGCAGTCAAACCCCCCCTTGAGGTTGATTAATGATCATCCTCTGTTGGAATTGTAGAGGTTTAGCCAACAACCCTAAAAAGTTTGCCTTAAAAGTGGTATTCCAGACCTACAATCTGGACATACTCCTCCTTCAAGAAACTTTAGGAGCAGGAGAAGAAGTCTCAAAATCATTGTCAAAAAATTTTCTTGGCTGGAGCATCCAGGCCTTGGATGCCAAAGGTCACTTTGGGGGACTAGCTATGGGTTTTAAGGAAGGGAAATTCAAAGCCATAAATTCTTGGGGGATGGACTAGGTAATGGGGATGGATGTATATTCCCAATAACTATGCACTAATCTATTGATTGTAAACATTTACGGGCCATGCCAAGGAAGAGCCCTCTTCTGGAAGACCCTTCTCTCCAAATCTTTACTAAACAACTCGAATCTGGTCATTGGGGGAGATTTAAACTTCTCCATTGGCTCATCTGAAAAATGGGGCCACTCGGCCAAAGAAGATCAGTTATCATATTTTTTTACCAATTTATTCAGAGAAAACAAGTTGTTGGACATAAACTTATTGAATATTAGACCTACCTGGAGGAATAAGAGAATAGGGGAAGGTCGTGTTGCAAAAAGGTTGGACGCTTCCTCCTTCACGAGGAAGAAGCAACAAAGATTCCAACCTTTCACTAGTGGGTGGGTGAAGGGGGGATCTCGGATCATATGTCATTCTTGCTAGAACTATCCAAGCCCCCCAAAAGACCGATAGCCCCCTTGAAATTCAATCCTACTTGGCTACAAGAGAAATCCTTCAACTCTCTCTTTAAGGCCACTTGGAGACCTACAAGGGCCAGTGACTCCGAAGATAAAGCTTTCCTCTTCATGGATAATCTGAAGCACCTTAAACAAGCTATGGTGAGCTGGGCCAAGGAGAATAAACTGAAAGAAGATGAAGATCTCATCCAAATAGGAAGGAATCTTCAATCACTCGAAATCCTTGAAGCCGATGGTTATGAAACTCAAGAAAAAAGAGAAAGAATCATGCAACTGGAATCCCAAAGGAATAAAATACTCTCAACAAGAGAAGAACAGCGGCAAATGAAGAGCAAAGCCATATGGCTAAGGGCAGGGGATGAGAACACCAAATTCTTCCAAAACTATGCCAGAGGAAGGAAGAATGTGAACACCATTTGGAAACTGAAGGAAGAGGGAGGAAGAGAAGCTCGATTCTTTGAGGACCTATCTCAGATGGGCATAAGACATTTCCAAAACCTATTCACCGCCTCGGCAGAGGATTCTTTGGCTGAAGTAATCCAAATAGCCCAAACTTTTCCACGTTATGTGGATGAAGAGGACTCACTGGAACTAATGGGAGAAGTCACAAGGGGGGAGGTGGAAGGAATTATAAAAGAAATGCCAAAGGATAAGATCCTAGGTCTAGACGGATGGACAATGGAGCTATTCCAACACTTCTTTGAGAAAATTGGACATGAACTCACCGAAGTTGTTGAAGAATCCAGAAGGAAAGGGGTAATATATCCCCATTTCAACTCAACCTTCATAGCCCTCATTTCGAAAAAAGAAGACCCATCCTCTTAAGAGGATTTCCGATTGATCTCGCTCTGTAACTGTATCTACAAAATCATAACAAAGGTGATAGCTCTCTGTGTAAAACCAATTCTATCCAGGCACATGTCAAAAGAATAGTTCGGCTTTCTGAACAGGATGTAGATCCATGAAGCAATTGGAGTGGCCCAGGAAACCATCCATAACATCAAAAAAAACAAAAGTAAAGGAGTAGTACTGAAATTGACCTCTCAAAATCCTTTGACAGGGTCAGTTGCATGTATATACGGATGCTTCTCACACACCTGGGGTTTCAAGTTGACTTTATAAATTGGGTGATGGGATGCTTAACTAGTGTAAGCTTTGTGGTGCTCATTAATGGAGCAACCTCTTCTTTCTTTCAAGGTCAAAGAGGGTTGAGACAAGGATTCCCCCTCTCACCATTCCTCTTCCTTTTGGCGACAAAATACTCAGCTAGCCGCTCATAGAAGCTAGAAGGAAAGGGGATATCAAAGGGATAGAAGTGGCAGTCAACTTAAAAATAACCCATCTCCTGTTCGTGTACGACATTCTGCTCTTCAGTACCGGAAGAAGGAGTGAAACACAGGAATTAAAAAGGATATTGAATCTCTTCTTAAAGGCAGCATGCTTGCAAGTTAACAAATACAAATCACATCTATTGCTGGAAGGTTTCAACAGACAGGAAGTAAACCAAATTAAAGAAGATTTTCCTTTCGAAGATCGGAAGCTAGAAGATAGTTTTAAATACCTAGGTTTCTTCATGAAGCCCTGCTCATACAGGAAGCAGGATTGACACTGGCCGATTGCAAAAATTGAATCAACGATCACCCATTAGAGTTTTAAATGGCTATCTAGAGTCGGTAGACTGACCCTCATTAAATCAGTCCTACTTGCTATACTTGTCTACTGGGATGCTTTAACCTGGGTTCCGTAAGGGACTCTGGAAAAAAATTAGAAGAGTTTGCAGCAGATTTTTATGGGCAAGCTCAAAGGAAGACTCAGTATTGCCATGGGTGGCTTGGGAGAAGGTGGCAAGGCAAAAGGACTGGGGTAGATGGGGAAGAAAAGATCTAACTGCTTTCGGTTTGTCGCCAGCAGCAAAGTTGGGATGGAGGCTAATCAAAATGGAGAATCTCTGGACTATGGTGGTCAAGAGGAAATACATTGATCCAATGCCGTTGGAAGGCTAGATTAGAAGCCCAATTAAAAAGAAAGGAAACACCTCTGTGGTGTGGAAAGTAACACTAGACGACTTCAAGATCATTGAACAAGGACTATCCTAGCAGGTAGGAAATGGAGAACAAGTCCGAATAGGGAAGGCTCCATGGGTTGGATGCAACGAAACCTTCACTCTATACCCAGGCCTCATCAACCAACTCGATATAAGAGGCATCCAAAATCTCAGTCAGATTGAGAACCATGGCCACTCCTCCATTTGGGGACAAGCCTAGCTTTCAGGGACGAACCTAAAACTCAATCATAAATGGAGGGGGGAATGGAACGCCTTCATCATAGAGTTGTCCCAATCCAATGTCAGGCTTAGAAATATAACTGATCATCTAGTTTGGGCACATGCAGACTCGTATAACTATTCCCCAAAACAAGGATATAAGTACCTAATGATGAAGAAAGGTTGGGGAAATCAGGATTGTTGGGCTACCTCAATTTGGAAACTGCAATGTCTGGAAAAATCTCGATTTTTCTTCTGGTGCATCCTCAAGGAGAAGGTGCCAATCGGGGATATTCTTCAGAAAAGCTATAAGTCAGGTCCAGGGAGATGCGCCCTTTGCAAAATTGCCTCTGAATCAATTCATTGCCTCTTTTTAGAATGCTCTTTCTCAAGAGAGGTTTGGTAGGCTGTTGGGGGTCTGATCCACAAAATGGTATCATGGGATGGGAGGACGGTAGCTGAAGTATGGCAATCTTGGTGGAAGAAACACCCTAAAGAGAACCTGATAAACCTTCCCTTAATCATTTCCTGGGGGCTATGGCTCGCAAGGAATAAAAGTATCTTTAAAGATCAAACCCCCTCAATGGGGAACACAACTGTTGGATGCGCGACTATCTTCACCAGTATCCCTGAGCCAGCCCATGAGGAAATACCCTGCCCTGTTAGAGAAGAGCGCATAAAGGAAGGAGTCCTTGGGCATACTTTGACGTGGCCTCCAACCAAAATAACAAATGTGGCGCTTGGCTGGTTATCCATCTAAACTCTCATAGATGCCTCAAAGCCTCAGTGGGATTAGGGACTAGAACGAACAACTTCGCAGAACTATCAACCTTAAAACTTCTACTCTGCTGGCTTACCCACCTGGGCATACCCACGATTCAGATCTTCAGGGACTCACTGAATATTATCAAATGGTTCAATGGAACAAGTAGATGCCATAACTACATATTATCACCATTGTTAGAAGAGACCATGCACTTAAAGTCTTTTTTAAATGATCTTTCTTTATGTCACATTTATAGGGAACACAATGATACAACAGACCAGCTTTCTAAAGCGGGTTTGCAGCAAGATCTGGGCAGTTGGAGGATAGAGGAATCAGATATGGATGCAATTCATGTGTTGGATCTTCCAGCATATGTTTAAAAATCCATATTCTCTATGTATGCAGCATAACTTTAGGCATTTTACTTTGTTTCGCTTTTTTCTGTTCAAAAACAATACACAGTTATTTTTTTTCATTTCCATAACAAACTTTTAACTCCCATACAACATTGAACTGACTCATTCCTGTTTGGGTTGTTTTCCTTTTTGAGGAGACCCGAGAATGATTCAGCCCAATCAGTTTGTGTTCTTGCTTATATTTGAGACATATGATGTCGTTTATTTTACTCAGAAAGCTGGTCAAACGAGGATGTTTTCCTCTTTGAGGAGGCCCATGGTTTCATAATAGATCAGTGATTCAATGTCAGACAAGCGAGATGTTAGAAGGAGAAACCTTCAAATAACATCTCAGCAACTCTATGATTGAAAATCATACAGTCAACTGAATGCCTAACAACATATACAATGTAACTTTTTGTCACAACAATAATATGTTCGATTTTTTCCCTGGAAAAAAAGTATGAAAGAAGTTGTTGAAAAGGGGAAGAACACAGAGCCATTAGCAGAATTTCTCTCTTGTTTTCTTTTATTAAAAATCTCATCTCCTTTTATATCCAGGGAGGTATATATTTATTCTTAATTCTAAAATTAATACATTATCAAAAGCATGGAAAATCAAACTCATTTTAGAAATTGACTTCAAAAGTCCAACGATCCTGTACACCAATAATAGAGTTGCCTTTTCCCTCTCGTTTTCCTCTTTTAGCTTTTCTTTCCCACCTCAGTTTTTGGATGTTTCCTCTACATTCTTCCATGCTTTCTTCTTCCCTGTCTCTAAGAGTTAAGCAGTTGTTTCCCAATTCCTCCTTGTTTAAATATGGAAGTGTCCTTGCTTCCATCATCAAATGTGGAAATTTATTCTTTAATATCTTTGTAGACATCCACTTAGCCTAAGATGGCATGTGTCCCTTTTGACATACAAGCTATGAGATGCACTGCTACTTGCAAGTGGTCCTTGTATGATAGTCAAGAATGGAGTCCTTGAGTAGAGAGGTTGAAAGTATGATATATTTTCCATTGTATGCTACACTATGACCTCTTCTTCAAGTAGAGGAGGTTAAAAATGTTTTAGATTGTTAACATCCTGTTGATGGTGCTAGACCCACCAACATGTCAGAGGATCTCCCAGGTAAGAAGTCCCAACTAGACCTCAGACCATTTGGAGTAGGAGTCCCAACTGTGGGTAGTACAGTGTCACCTTGACTGCAATTACGCGTAGAGGTAAGTAAGATGTCCTTGTTGAAAGAAAGGGTGTGACCTTGTAGCAAGTCAGGGAAGATGCATGGAAAGGCTCTAACACATGGAAGGGGAGAAAAGTGCGCCTCTTAGAATCCTGTAATAGTATGTAGCTTGAAAGGGAACACACGAGCCGAAAGACATCACAAGATGGAAAGAAGAGTAATCGAAAATCCAAAGTTATGAGTTAAACCAACAACAAGTTTCGATAAGATTCATACAAACACATATGGAATAGTCCATACATGCATAATCTATAACTACATACATTGTTAGAGTAACCAGAATAGTTGAACTGCAATAACAATACATGCATGAAACGTGTTGGCTATGTTATATTAAAAGAGTGAACGATCCAATCATACATACAACCATGACAACCACTAACCCCAATAGTGGAACATTACAGTCACTGTTCCCTGCTCCCCCAAAGAGATATACTTTCTCAATACTATGGAGAAGCCAAGGCTCATTACAATATACTCCAAGATTTTTCTAAGTTATACCTATCAAAAGCTTGGCTCCAAAAAGGTTGTACAATGAGTTATGAGGTTCTGTATATAGAAAAGGGTGGGGTGACCCTTGACATGCCCCTTTGTGACTCTTCAACTTACACATGATTGTTTACATTGTACTATTGAAACTTGCCATTTCAGTTTACAATATGGGAGTTCCTCATAGTTCCGGATTTGACTATGGATGCATGCTTTCAACTCCACTACCTTTGGCTTCATCATCTTTGGCAAGTACAATGGGGCTCCCTTATACCTCGTTGTCCATATCTGCATGTGCTTGACAACAATGTGTATATCTGTCAAGATGCGTGCTCTCCTAGCACAACACTGCTACCAACCATTAAGATGGATAACTAACTTATGCATGGTGATGAATCTGAAGCACAAATTTCGCATGACTATTTTGAGAGACAATACTTCATCAAGTATCACTTTCCTCCACTTTGCTTTGGCAATTGTTGTAGCTTTCTCTTCTCTCTGCTTGGCTGCTTGCAATCCCTTAGCCATGCGCTCGTTCTCAACTATCAAGAGTCTCACACTTGTGCTGGTGGCTTTGACATATGCCTTTGTAGCATTGGCCAATGCATCTGGATGTCTGTGCATGTCAGACACGATCACTCATTCTTGAAAATGCATAGGAGATGCATGGACATCCAGAGTGGGCACTCTGTATGACTACACAACTCTGTATTGTGACTCATCAAAGGATATGTTGTGCACATATGCTTTCAAATTGTCCTCAAGGATTTTAATGTCTCCTTCATCACATGGGACTTCTGCTCCCGTATTTTTTGAGGCTTGTGGAGTGACCTCTAGGACTTTGGGCATGAGATCTATATCCTGATCCTGCTCTAGTTGAACCAAATCCATGTCCATCTATTCCAACATTTGTTCAATCTCTTGATCAAAGTCCTGCTCCTACGACTGCTCATCTTAATTTCTATCTGCCAACTATGATGAGTCAATAACCTGTATTTTCGAAATTTCTTCAATGTGTACACACTGTGCTTCCTTCTATTCTTGTTCCTAATGCGATTCCTTCTCCTTTCTGCACAACTCTTGTTCTTCCCTTAGTTGTTGCTTCACCTCCTACAAATTCTTCTCTGCCTCCTCCAGTTTTTTCTTCTCCCTCTGTCTTTGCGTAGTCCTTTTGTTGAGTTGTCGCTTCTTTGCTTCAATCTCCAAAGTTGATCTTTATACAAGTGGATCTGCCTTGAAATTGCATCTTTTCTCTACCTCTATGTTGTCGAAAACCTTCCTCTTTCCTTTTTCATGCATAGGTCTACTGCCCTCTGCTACTATTGATGTTGCTTCTCTCTGAGATGTTACTGCCTTGTGCATTGCTAACCATTCTATAGCCACTCTGATTGGTTCATTAAGCGTTGAGGAGTTGTAGCAGTATCTCCATGGGTCTTCCTTAGGCCAATGACATGTCCCATGGATCCAAGGATGATACAATCTCACACAATGGTCCTTCACTAAGCAATGTAGGTCATATGGATTGAAATTTCTGGTGCCGAAGGTGAACCTCTTAAATTCCTCTGCCTTGGCCTCAAAATGCTTGAGACTCTAAATGTCATACAACCCGATCCAGAAACGAAGAGCAAGTCAAGGTGCCTTCTTCTTCCTGTGAAGTCTCGCTAAAAATCTATCGAGATGTGGTATGCAACCTCTTGCATGATTGGCTTGTCCATGGAAAACTTCAGTAACACATGTGGATCCTTCTCCACATTATACATCTGAATAAAGGTGCCAAGGGGTGAGGCGTACCAATCTATTCTGTTAATGAATGCCTCCATCACTTCTTGTGACATGTAAGTCAGATCCTGCTCAAAGATAATCCTATACACCAAGGTGAAAAAGTGGTCTGATAGCTGTAGTATAACTCCATAGAAGCTGCACTCGGAGAACAACTTGCAATAGATGTGCACAAAGGTTTCTGAAGGTGTCCATGCCCAACCTAAGTCAGGGAACTGCTGACGAGTACATATTGCATCAAGAATATAGGCAGACATGAAGAACTTTTATGGTTGACCCTTTAGCGGATGTCGAACATTTTTTACTTGCCCCTTCAGCTGGAGAGCCAACATGTCGGACCAATTGAAAGATATCCCTTCGTTCTCTAGCTGATTCATCACAATCACCCAACTATGTGGGAAGGTATTTGTACTCTCTTGTCCATACAAGTGGCATGCAAAGATGATCAAGAACTGATAAGCCTTCCACAACATCTTTGTCTTGTATACGTGGTTGGGTGTCATCCTGAACTTATATGACTCTCTCACCCAACTCTTCAATATGTCTCTTGAGTTCACACTGTTAGTGTCAGTATTTGCATCCTGCCATCAGTGATCAAAAATCCCCTTTCCATTGCATATTAGGGTCTCATTCATAAATTTTGTCATTCCACTAGGTTGCATTCCAAAATTCACTCACTGATGGTAGACTTAAAATAAAAAAATCATCACTCCCCCTCAAAAATGATTACTTGCTGGCACACTTCGATACCTTGTTGAGTATCCATTATCCATAAAGTTAATGACATCATTCCATCACATCAGTCATGTCATCAAAGGTCAATCCATTCAAGATTTTCATTAAGTCATTAAGGTTTTCATGGTTCAATAAAATTCCACTCCATTGCATAAAGCCAACAAGTGTAAAAATGATCAGTAACCTATCTTCACCATGCGAAGACGATTTGTACAGAGAAATGCTTATTTCATCATGTAATTTTGAGTTCAAGTGTAATATTTTTAATTTTCATTTTGTAATTTTATGTCATTTAAATGTAATAAGTACAAGGTTCCCAAGTTGTTAACTTAGTGTTCCAAAGATGCCATACCACCAAAAGGTCAATTTGTCAAAGGAAATAGTCAAGTGAAAGGGTAAAGTTTCAAAAAGTTAAGTGAATGCCAAAGGGAGTTGTCTTTTCCCAAGGGTACATAAATCATCATTTTCCACAAGCACTAAACCCTAATTTCCTCTCCCACTGAGCTAGGGTTGCCTATGGAATCAGAGACATATGAGCAGAGGAGGCATAAGGGAGGTCATATCAGCAAATATGAGGTCATTTCAGCTCATAAACATCACGTCTCCATCATTTTTCAAGAAGCCATTCCAAAGGACAACTCATTTGCCACACATAAGGCCAGTTTTGCTTCAAGGTATGTTTCTGACCAAACAAAGATGAATTTGCAAACGCGAGAGAGGTTTTTTTCCATCATAGGCCAAGTTACAAAAAACTCCTTAAGTTTTTATACAGGTGTTATGGTTTGGGGGAAATGTCGAAAATACAGTTGCTACAAGAGAGTTGCTACACTTTGAGAGTGACCTTGGGAAAATCCAATTTTCTCCTAGATGGATTGTCCACATGAATTTCTTGATAAGTCAAGTGATAACTAGACAGAGATATATTTCCAATGAGTTATCATGAGCTAAATTGGGAGCTAAGGAAGACCTCCAAAACTTTCCTGCAATAGAAAACTTCATTTTTGCACCCTCATTCTGCACTTTTTGACCAATCTCGGGAGAATTGATTTTTGAGCGGCTATATTTGATCATTTTCAGTGATTGATAGGTCCATTGTGTAGCCAAGAGAGATATATTCCCAACGAGCTATCATGAACTAAATTTATACTTTGGGAAGGCACTCAAAAGTTAATTTAAAGTCATCGTTGCATGCTTATTCATTGCACTGTGCGCCTGCGTTTTGCGTTGCACGATTGTTTTATGTGCTGCATGCCTGGCAGAAGGAGGGCACGCCTGTTCATTGCGTTGCGCATGTGCCTGAATTGCTCACCAAGCTTGAAAATAGAGTGCCATCACTCTAAAAATTCAACAAAGCCTTGTTTCATCATCTTTCAAGTGAGTATGACAAATTTCTTACCTCCTTGCACTCGTAAACAATGACTTCATGGTGTTTTAATGTTCTATGCAAAATTTGATGTCTTCTTTGCTATAAACCCTAGTTTCATTCCTAATGTTCAAATATACTTCCTAAGACTTTCACAAACCCTTCCTACATATCTAAAAACCCTATCCCTGCCCTTACACTACCATTCCCTTTCCCCAAAGCCCTTTATCCCCTAAACCCTAAGAATAGAAATTACAGTGAGGAGGAAGATAGAGTGGAGAAGGAATATAGACAATAGAGAATTACATACAAAGGAGGATGGAAAAACACTATTCCAAGAGAAACAAGATTGCAAGCTCAAAACTTAAGAAAAGCCAATGCAAAAATTGTAACCCTAAAAATGCAAAAAGAGGAAGGGAGGCTTGATATCCTTGTTGAAGACTCACTCCATGCCTAACCCTCATCATTAGTCATCACTCAACAAATTCTGACAAGTTTTGTTGCATTTTTTCAAATTTCGGAAATTTTGTGCATTTCAAGACAATTTTGTGACAGCTAGAATGTCAGGCGCACAATGCCCAAGGCATTGCGAGTTTGTTTGAGGAAATTTTTGCACAAAAGGAGACCACCATCAGATTTATAATGATGAATAAATGCAAGAAAACAAATTTTCTAATTTTCTTGGTCCAACTTCCAGGTGAAAAAGTCAAAAAACACTCAAAAAACCACAGTTTTGCCTCCTTTTTCACCTTGGTGTTGCGCATTTGACTAGTCTTGGGAGAATCAACTTTTTCATGGTCAAACCCTAACCACTTTGGTAATGAAAGGTAGATCTCAAACTTAGATGGGATAAAATTTCCAACAAGTTATCCTGGGCTCAATTTGGACACCAGTAAGGCACTCAAAACTTGGCTGCAACATGAAGGACGTGCCTGGCACAAAAATGGTGTGTTTCACAAATGTCTGATATTTTTCAATTTTCATTGCATTTTTTTTTTAATATTGGGAAATCATGTTTTTACCAATGTAATTGATGGATATAAATGTAATAATGATGTTTTAAAGTTACCTAAGGTAAATATATTAGGTGAAAACTCTTTTTGTGATGTAATGAATCAGTTTCCAAAAAGTGAGGGATGAGTCAGTTTGACCTCCCTACACTCTAGGTTTCAATTCAGATGTTGGTGGAACAGCTCCTTAGCTCATGGATTTGATGCCTGAGGATGAGATAAGGTTTTTTGATGTCTATATCATTCCCTTCTTCACTCTTGGAAGAGGTTGGACTTAGTTGGATGTTATTGTATTGATCAGAGACACTAGTGTAATCAGTATTTTGCAGAAATTTAATGAATGAGTTGCAACTATTTTTATGGAATACCTGCGGTATGGAATTTTGACATAGTTTCTTCTTATGTTGTATATGTTTGAATGTGTTTTTACTCTCATGTTTCATTTCACTTCTATGATATGTTGATTTTCAAGTTGATAAGCATAATACATCTTACATTCTTTGTTTTGGGGAAATCTTCATAATTTGTCCATTTTGTTTAGTTTAGAAAGAATATGTGCTTGTCTTTCTCTTTCTAGCACCTCACTAGTCAGATCCATCTCACTCAAGAACCTGTTGATGCCTCTAAAATTGTTGCATCAACATCGGGGAAAACCACTTTGTCCGGTCCTTAAAAGCAGCTCCTTTTCCGTTTGGTGTGATGGCTCCAACTAGATGTAATGGGACTAGTTTCCCAGTGATATATGAATTGATGGATGATTGATTTATAATGAATAACGGGAGTGATAACTGATTTATTCTAAAGTGTGAAAATATACAAAGATAACTAATCTATCCCGAGAATTCTTCTAACAATGTGATTCTTGATTGTTTCTATTGACAAGTAACATGTAGATGACTTACTCATAAATAAAAATATGCATTCATATGATAATTAATTTGTTCAATTAATTGAACAAAGTAATAATTAAAACATTATCGCACTGATATTAATATATCATTGACATATATATGTTTAAAAGATAACAACTCGGAAACATTCAAAAGTGACAAGTTAAAGAATTGTTGTAGACACACACACACACATATATATATCAATAATAGAAAAGTTGATAAATGCTGATTCACACAGAGAAATAAAATGAAAACATAGATAATAGTACCTTATGCATTTGGATCTCCTCTGACGTAAATCACATTCAAATTTTTTATTCTAATTTGGAAATACTTTCACAGGAAGCAAAAGTGCATATCTCATAAAAGCCTTCTTTATCAAAATTCAGAATTCAGGTCTAGTCTTTTATAAAAATAAATATATTGGAAGTACAGTAGTGCAACTCTCGACTTAAGTATTAATACAAAATTGAGGACCCTTTGTAACATTATGAAAGGGTATATAAATATTACAAAAATAACAAATTATGAAAGAAATATTTTATGCGCTAGTATAACCAAAACATAAAAATATGGAATTCATCTTGAAATAGTAGTGATGTAGTCGATTGAAAGGATTCATTGAATCGGATTATCTTCTTGTGATCGGAGTTGACAAATGGCAAGCATTGGTTGAACCTCTGATGGCTGACTCATACGAGAGTGTAACTGAGCTGCAAATGTGGCATTGGCAAGTTCAGGGATCATATGATTGATCACATCTATGAGACACTTCATCGCCATTTGTTGACTATGTGGTTTTACAAGGAAAAACCAAAACATTTCCCATGTTAAGTTGTGAATGCCTCCAATTATTTTCTCTCTATGCCTCAGCTCCTGTTTCTACTGTTGTTCTAATGGTTTCACCTGTGGGAGTTTGCCTTGAGAGCATTATGTTATTAGATTACATAAATACAGACTATTGTTGATTAATTCAATCAAATTATTTGTCACTGATCTGCATATGGATGTAGCTCTCTTAGCTTTCATTAACTGAGATTCCCATTCGGAAAATAGAATTTCTTTATGTGACTCCTATATCTTTGGCAGGTTGAAAGCTTTTCCTTCATTTGAATCTTGCCAAGATAGAAACTTATTTAAGCTGTCATCTGCCTTCTCTAACTCAAGCCTTGCATCTACTTACTTATCGATCATAGCTGCTGTGATATCACATAAAGGAATGGCCAATGAGATATTATGACATAGAAGGTCCAACTGCCGTGATAGAGCCCTGGTCATCTCCAGGGCTTCAGTTCTGAATTCTTCTACCTTGGGATATCCTTTGAATTGCACTATTTGATCCTTCATTTGTGCAATTTGCTCTTCTTTTGATTTATTCATCTTCTCATTCAATAGCTGTAATTTGGTCAATGCTCGGGATAACTCTTGTTGCTTATGGATGGCTTGTTCATCAATTCTTTGCTTTTCATTAATTAATTTCTCATTCAACTGGTCATTAAGCTATCTCTTTTCCGCCAACTGATGTTCAAGTTGCTCTATTTTTTGTTGCCATTCTACCGATTATGCCTCTAGCTAAATGATCGCCTGGTTTTTTTCCTCTAATAAATGATTAACCTCTGAAACCTTATCTATTGTTGCAGTGGTTTATGCTCCCCATATTGAGAAAGTTTGGTTAAATCTTCGGAGGGATTTACTTCCTGTCTCCATACCACATTCATCATTTCTATCTGAGGAGTCAAAAGAGGAGAGTGATCAATTTTCCTCTTTTTCCTCTATCTTTTAACTACAGCCCTATGCTTAGGGATATAGAAGAAGTATAATGGTGGTATCTCTTATACATGCGAAACAATTTCATCAGTGGGGTTTTCAGGGATGATCTCAATTTCTTTATGGAACTTGGGTGGGCTGCTTGTTCCAATCAAAACTGTGTCGACTACTGATTTATGTGCTATAGACACCTTTGGTGTAGTGAACGCTTAGGTATTCTCTGGATTACTGATGATAGAATCAAATTGTTCCCATTCCTTGATCAACTTAGGGTCAACCTTAATGTGTGTATCAAGGGGTTCACTAACTATTACCTATTCCTACTCCGATTCTAGTGTCTTCTTCTTCTCAAGAACCTTCTCCATTTCGGGAGCATTCTTAGTGATTTTCTGTTCACTGTGGCCTTGTGGTTGAACTGTTGAGGCTGTGGCTAATAAATCTAAAAGCAGGGTTTCCAATCTCTGGGCTCTGAGCCTATTGAATTTTTCTAATCCTCCTAGTCCCAATTTAGTCTTAGCCAATCCTTTGACTTGGAAAAATAGTTCTATTGAAGAAACTAGGTCGTCAAAGCTATCCTCTTCATGATCAAATCTGACATTTTTAGCCTGTGAAGTAACATTATAGGCAACCTTTTTAGGGTCATACTACCTCTTTGGAATAGTCGCAAGATTTAATAACTTGATTTTCTCAACCTCTTTCTCTACATTTTTATAATCATGCAGAGTAAAGATGCCACACCGAAGGGGAAATACAGGCCACATGTTTTTCTTGGAATCCCTAAGGGTATTTGACGTTCCTGCAACTGTTATATGATATGCTAATTCCCGGGCCAATAATTTATCAGGGATGTACAAAGGAAGAACATGAGGATTAGTGAGACTTCTGAAAAGCCTTATATAGGTGAATTTCTCTTCTCCAAACCAACTACCCATTGTTTTTAGGTCAATTGCTGCTTCCTGGGATATCCTAGGGGCAGACTTATTGAATAAGGAGTAATGTACAGGAAGAATAAAACCATTACGAATTCTATACAAATGGTTCTTATAATGGGCCTTCCATAGCTCTTTGTGATAGATGTGAATCGGATTGGGATCCTGGGGAGTCCATTTCCATCCGAGAATGGGGTATTTGGAACTAAAATAGATGTTGTCCATAATATAGGCATTGAAGTAAAAAGGAGGTATCACCCAAGAAACCGCATACCTCTTTCTTCTATATTCAAGTATCTCAGTGGCCATTTTGTCGGATAGAATGTTTGCCCAATCCATAATATAACCATGAACTACAACTTCCATTAAAGGAACCATATCTATAGAGAACATGGGAGAATTATGGACCCCCCAGAGTCTGCATATTAATGTGTCATCATAACAATAAGGAGAGGCTAAGGAATCTACAGAGTACATACCTGAAGACTCATGCTTGTGTTTTCTCAGGAAGTGTCTCCATTGCCGGATAGGATCTGATTCAATGTCATTTTCCTTTCCAAAACCTTCTAAGAATTCTTTATTATAATACTTCTCTGGCTTGGGTAAATGATACATTTGTTTGAGATCCTCCGCTCTAAATGACCCGAACACTTTTACGTCGGCTGTACTAAATGTCCTATCTGTAGTTGCAATACTTTCAACAATCCATCTGACCATGTCATTATATGGAAAAACCTTGGCTGGCGCTGCTATCCTGTGTAGGAATGAGCAGGCCAATACTTTTAATGTATTTTCTGATTTGCTTGTAGAATCTGCAGTAGCTTCTTCCTCGAGTTCTTTAGGTTCTTCCGCTTCTAGTAAATTGTAGACGCTCTCCCAACTTGCTTTTCCTAAACCGAGGCAAGTTGTATATGATATTAATCTTTTATTATTCGGCTTTGGTTGGCTTGGTTCTTTAACAACGACAGGGGCCTTGGCTTTCTTCACCATCTTTCGCATCTTTTCTGGATTCATAAGCTTAGAGTAGCTTTGCATAGAGAATGGAAAATGTAACAGAGAAATATTTGTGCTGAAAGCTAAAACGAAATGAAAACAATTAAGTCAATTCACATATGATAAACCCAATGTGATTAAGAATCACCACAGGTGAAATCATCGAAGGGTTCACCCTTAAATGCGAAATTAATAACCATCATATCGACCAATCATAGTAAATAAATGTCATAATTACTCATCACATTGGCCATATGCTTAATGATCCTTTTCAAGCGTGTCTTTAGATTTCCCCGATCAGCGATCAACGATAAATCGTGGATCGCAATTAAGAGATTCAGTGGGTCGAGCTTAGCGCTTTAGATTAAAAGCTCCAATCGCAATAAAGGAATATAATAAGGCAAGATATGTTCAATGAATGGTTTGGTTTATTACTTTTAAACTTTATATTCGGAACCAATACCTTTTAACGAGGTTTTTTTGAAATGAGCGCCTTTCTTTATAATATCGCAATCAGGGAATTTTAAGTCCTTCTCGCTATGTGTTGTGTGATACCTCCAATTGTCAATAGCGATTACGTTATTGGATCAGAGGTTTTAAAGAAGACCTTTTTTAAGTGCATCCTTGTATCATTGCGATATGCGATCTTCGATCGCTTTATCGCATTGGAGAGTTTCTTATGATGCCTTTTCAAAAATATATTTCATATTTTATCAAAAGTTTTTAAGATAGGAGTTTTATTGTGTCAGGCCTTTTCTTAAGGGATTTTATGTTTTATATGGTTAATGCCATGCAAGCGATTTTATTGAATCATTAATTTACTAAGTTTATTAAAAGGGGCCCATTTCTAATTAAAGTTTTTGTGTAAAAAACTAAGAAATGGGGGGGTTGTTGTACAACACAACATAACCTTAGAGTGTTTGAGCGCTTATATACCTTGCTCCATCAAATTTTTGCATTCATACCCTTATTTGTCGTGACCTAGTCTCTTTGACCTAATCCTCATCCAAAAACCCAATTTCAAACAATCAAACCCTTCTACACACCATAACTAGCCTAAAACCCTAATTCATCCAGCCCTCTTGGCTGTGATTTTCTGGAGAGATGAAGGAAACTAACATGCTAATAATAACACACTCACTCATAAAATAAATATTAGACATATAAAAAAGCCAAACATAGCAGAAAAGGCCTCAACCTTACAACATTCCTCACGTTCTCATTCTCATTATTAAAATAATGTTTATGATACATATAAATACATGAGGAAATTGGTCTCAAGATAGTACATCTATCTTGGACACTATGGTAGAGAAAATATCTCAACAATGCACTAATCTAGGAGCCTAACTAGTTGGAGAGAATCTCTCAACCAACTAGGCCTAAACTGACTCCTACTCATGAGGAACAAACTCAATCTAGAAAGGTAGGATTAAATCCTAACTTTCATGATTTTAATTAATTTAATTATTTGGACTTAGGATTGTTTTTAATGTGAGAGTGAGGCTAACAGTTCCCCCCTCAATGATACGTCCAAATTAAGAACCAAGAACCATCTTCCAAGTTCTCATGCTAAAACTGTTAATCCTCAAAAAACATTTGCCTGAAAAAATGCCAAAGCTGGATGCTGAAAAACTCAAATCTGAAGAGAACATGAATCAGCCGCATGTCTGATTTCTGCATGTCACTTGACAACTCCATCACGTGCCAAGCTACAAAAGGATCCATATATCCTTCGCTTGCAATCAACATCCTTTGTCCACTGACAAAATACAGAGAACGCCCACTGGCTGATGACGTTGAAAAACAACTCACTATTACTTTTGTTGTGTTTGAAAATTGCTCACTGCTAACTTTGCTATTGATCGCCCACTGGTGAATTTGTTGATGCTCACTCACTGATGAAAATTCCCACTGGCTGTTTCCCTGATGTTGTCGAGACTTTCAATCTGACAACCATTGTCAATTTCATTGGCATTTCCCCCCCTTTTTCAGCTGAAAGGAGAGACAATCTTCTTCAAATTATTTATGAACTCCCCCCCTTCAGGTGTAGGAGTGTATTCACTGGTGTACTCCCCCATTCAACTACACGAGAGTACCATCTTCATTTTTACTGTTGGGTGCATTATGTGTGAGTGAATTTTATTGTAAAACTTATACAATCTTCTCACTGTGGATGACCATTCCCAAGGATCAATCCATGAATAATTGATCTTCAATCTGTTTGATTGTTGTTGTTTGTTGCATTGTGCTGATGAATGATTTGACTTGCCACAATGGTGACAAGGATGGAGATCAAAACACTGATCTTCTAGATGATCGATTCTTTGACAATGAAGGCATTTTGGTTTGATTGCAACTTTAGTTTGCGTACATGTCTGTTTGTCTGCAACTTTATCATGTATTGTTGATGTTATTTGATCAAGAAACCCTGCATTGATGAACTTGATTGGCTTAGAATAATAAGGAATATGCAAGTTGTTTTCATCTTTGTCATATCCTAATCCACGTCGATTTTTGTTAATTTGAAGTTCTTCCCATGGCTTGATGATTGGTTTGGAAGAAAGTTGAACTAAATCAGTGACCACTTCGACACTTGAAGTTGGTGGGATCAGTGACTTGAAATCAGCATCTTTATCTTCATTTGTAGGGATTAAATACTTGGAAACATCACTCTTCTGTTGCAACTCATATCTTTGAAGTTGTGACTCCAGTTGAAGGAACTCAATTGTTTCATGTGCATGTTGAAGATGTACTTGAATATCAGCAAGAATTTAAATCAAATTGTTAAGAATTTGGGACAGATGAATGTGTGTCACCATGTTAGCTTGCTCACTTTGAATTCAGGCTGGCTTGTACTGTTGCTGATTGCAGAGGCTTTAAACACTTGCTAGAGTTTTATGACTTGGTTTTTTGAACTCTTGGTGTCATGCTTGCTTGATGACGATTGATTTTCTTGAATGCTTTACTGACACTTTGTGAATGCTTCAATCAACTTCACACTGGCTTGTTTGCTGTAGATGTCATGCTTTGAACTTTCACACTTGATTTTGAGACGCTTGCTTGCTTGGTTGTTTGAATGACACACTCGCTTGCTTTGTTGTTTGAATGACATGCTTGCTTGCTTTATTGCTTATTGCACTTGTGTTAAACATTGGCTTTCTTTGATGCTCACTTGAAGAATAGTATACTAGATTTGCTTGATTGATTACTAACACTTTGTGCTTTCTTGAATGTATTCACTGAATGTGCTGATTTTTTAAAAAAGGAAGGGTGTCGAACACTATTGAAAATGCACCCAAGAGATAAATGACAAGTTCAATCTCGATGACTTAGTTGAAGACTTACTTGGCTTAATGTATTCACCTTAACAATTCAAATTAGGGTGTCGGTTACAACCGAGAATGCACCCGTACAATTCAGTTAAAAAATGTTTATCTACAAGTGATACAAAAAGTGTTGATGATGTTGATGTCGTTTTGGCTTGAAATGCTTGATTTTGTAGCATCCTTAACTTGATTGCTTTGATTACATGATGTGAAATGTGCTTTCTTGGAAGATCATCTTATCAAGTTGATGATGTGACGCTTTGTGCTTGTGTACTTAAGCTTGATTAAATGTTCTTATACTTAAGCTTGCTTATGTGCATGTAGTTGTTTAAGAATAATACAAAGAGAGAATTTTGATAATCTAAACACAAGTCATGCACACACATTCATTACACATGGTGTACCTAAGATCCCCTTATTCAATTTCGAGTGGATCTAGGACACAAGAACCACAAAAAAATTATGATTTTATTAATTTCTGGAGTACATCATTCTTCAATGTCACAACTTTGTCATGTAAACTTCTCAATGAGAATGTCACACTTGCAAACTTTGGAAGAAAATTGTCTTCAAAAAACTTCCTGCACTGACCCAATCACTCTCAAAGGAAGATATTACTTTAGAATACAATAATGAATTTCACTCAAACAAATTCACTTATCGCTCCAAATTTACAAAATAGGCATCTTATGACTCCACAAAATCACTTATTTAAAAAATATATTACATCACTACACAAAATTCACAAGATATATTCATATCACTAAAATAAAGCAACCACCCAAGTTAATTTTTTTTTGATGAAGTGCCTCCAATGATCTCCATTGGATTGAACAGATAAACTCCTTCTAGATTATGCAATAATGCATCAATAACCCATTGATCCACCTTTTCCTCTATGCACTGGATCTATTCGAATCCAAAATTCAATGATCAGAGAGGGAGAGCCTAGAACTGAATTCTGAGGACATTACGTGGCACAGGTGACCACTGCTCATTGACATGCATCCATAATAATAGCGTTCCTATCATAAATTTGGAGGCAGGGCAACAAGGTGCTTCTGACTTTGAATTATGCTGATCTCCTTCACACTATAGATCTCCACGATGGTTGAACGTTGGTCTTTCCACAAGCAACTCGTAAAGTCTCCATCTCCCGATATCCCTAGACCGAGATCGGGAAAACAATTTGTGCCAAATTTATGTCTCTTTATCACCTTGTTAATTAACATATGTCATGTTCTACTCTAGATATGCAGAGCTGCTGTTCTATTCATTAGTGTTGAATCTTCTATCGATCAAAAACTAGATTGCATATTTTCCTCTCATAAGCAACATGAGTCACTAGGAATTGATAAGAGGTGTTATGGTAAAAACCCAACAACATGTATCGGTCACTGTTAGTGTGTACAAGGAGGCTGACTTCTAGATCCTTTTCTTTCAATTAGTTTCAAATTTAACAACTACACTGTAAGTCGATTATTCAACCGTAAAAAAAAGCGATCTAAGCTGTGGTGATGATGAGAAGAACTTTGACTTGCAGCATCAATTATTGCTGTGGGGGATGAACTTTTGCACTGATGAACCTGGACGAGAACATAACTCAACTGGAAAATGAGATGAAACCCATCTATTAGAATTCTCAAGTAAAATAAGCCTACGAGCTCAAATCTGGCGCCGAAAAATTCATTCAAAATCTTCCAACACGTGGAATCACTGAGATCTGCGGTGATCCGAGAGCTTCCGGATTGGAATCAGGTCAATTTAGCGCTAAAATCGATTGATTGACCCTTGGCAAAATAACCCTCTTAAAAACCTCCCGTTGCATTTTTTATTGAATGTACTGATTGTGTTTAAGATCAAATTGCATTGAATACTGAACCTGTTATTAAAAATTCGTCGTTGCTTATTCATTCATAATTTTTCACATTACAAGCACCGGGCATGGACGATGGAATGTGGCATGAACTAGCCAGTCCTCTGCTAAAAAAATTTCATTAATGGCGCAGCGAAGAAGAACAGTACTAGGTTAGCCACACCAGTGGCATATCCATTCGCCCTTATAAAACCCTGTGGCGTTCAAGGAGCCGTGACGCTTAACGATATCAACCATTGAATCTCTAGTCAGTCCTCCAGATTAGCACATGCTAGAGACAATATGTGCACACAACCTGTATCTATGTCTGCATTCTCTGGAAAAGCCATGGTTGCCCTCACAAAGATTCATTGTTCGATACACTTCCACGCTGGTAATTTCTTGAAACTCTACTCCACGTTGGTCATTTCTTAAAACTCAGCTCTAACTAATCTCACCGTGGCTCTCATACCACATGAAGTAAAATAACACACATAAAATAAACTCAATAAAATAAACACTCAGAAATATAGAAACTAGACATGGCGGAAAAGGCCTCAGCCTTACAACATTCCTCACATTTTGATTATGAAAATAATGTTTATGATACATATAAATACATGAGGAAATTGGTATCAAGATAGTACGTCTATCTTGGACATTATGGTTGAGAAAATATCTCAACAACACACTAATCTAGGAGCCTAACTAGTTGGAGAGAATCTCTCAACCAACTAGGCCTAAACTAAATCCTACTCATGAGGAACAAACTCAATCTAGAAAGTTAGGATTAAATCCTAACCTTCATGATTTTAATTAATTTAATTATTTGGACTTAGAATTGTTTTTTATGTGAGAGTGAGGCTAACAAGAGAGTCCGGAGGAGTGACAACATACTGGTGCCATTTCCGGGGAACAAAAGATACATTTTCCCTAGGTGCACGACAAAGTTTAGATCTAATTGCTGATGGTGAACAGTGATTAGGCACAAGAAGGCTAAAATCATTCACCTGGAGATTCTAGTGTCGGCGAATCTAAAGGTTCAGAATTTTCATGGTGACTTCACTTTTCAAGAACCAGTAGTTTGAAAACCTTCTTGGTGACTTCATTGTTGTCAAGATGAGTTCTATTGCAATAATAAATCCCAGGGATGCTCATATGTATTGATCTTGGATCCCTGGATTTCTGAATCTTATGCCTCATGTTGACTGGTTTACAAACCTTCATATATTTAAAAATGAACAAGAAGATGATGCTACTTTACATTTAGTAAGGTTTCATATACATGTATGTAGACTAAGAGTTGAGTTTCCTAAGGACTGTCTCATGAATTTGTTTATGTCTACCCTTGAAGATAGAGCTAGGGTATGGTATGAAGGGTTACCAGAAGGAAGCTTATGTTCTCTAAAAGATTTCCATAATGTGTTCTCAACCAATATGTGAAGTCTTATCTTTCTTTACAAAGTTGTTGTGATTATAGTGAAGGTTTCATTGCATATCTTGAAAGTATTGATGATATCAAATGTATGGACAATGAAGAAATCATTGAAGCCTTCTTTGATTTTTCCCTTCAACAATAGTCTGAAGAAGCCAGTCACTTTGATACACAAGATCATAGTCAACATACATTCCTCTTTGCTTGAAGATGAAGGAATTTTTCATCTTGATAGTCAAAAGGAATTACATGAAATGAATCAGCAGTTTGATGAAAATTTATATACTCCTTTGCTTGAAATTAATGAAGATATTCAACATCCTTGTCAAACTTTAGGAGGGAAAGAAGACAATTTTTGTTTTGTCCAAAGAAAACAAAGATTACTTCCTCCTTTGACTGAAGAAGAAATAAATCATATTATTAATATGCAAATCCATATTCCATCCATTAAGAATGATGATGTTATTGTACAATTCTTCCAGTTTCCAAGTGATTATGAGGATGATAATATTGACAAAGAAGAAGTTGTTTTAGAGCCCCTTGTAGATATAAATCTTCTTCAAGGTACAGAAAATGAAAGGTCTATTGATGAAAAGGAGTTTGCCCTAGATCCTATAGATATGGCCACTTATTTTGTTGAAAATATTATGGAGGATCCTTTTGCTAATTTGTTACAGCCATATGGAAATAATTCTTATTCTTCTCCTTTTATTGATTCACAAAAGGTAATGCCTCATAATTTTCAAGATCCCTTTCACAATGTTTTGCAAGCATTGGAGAAGATGAATGTTTTTTTTTTATCAACATAAATCTTGGTTTCAGTTTTCATTGTGAGTTGCCAACATAGACATCATTCTGCTTGCTCGAGGTAAATGAGAGAAAAATTTCAATAAGTAAACATCTACTAGATTGGTTACATTGGAAGAATCATTTCACCCAATTAGAAATGGTGGAAGAAGGGAAGAAAGTGGAGGAACATGCCAATGTGTTTCCTCTGGCTCATGAAGAGGAAAAAAATTCAACTTGATAACTGTTTAGATCTTTCTGTTGATCATCAAGAACTATCCTTTGCACATGCTTTTCAAGATCCTTTTAACAATTTGTTGCAGTCATTAGATCATGATGGTTATCTTGTTTTGAATCATAGTTTTTAGCTTCAGTTGTATGTTGAGTTTCCAATCTTCAATTTTTTTGTAGATAGTGTAAATAGATGAAAATTAGGTATCCAGTTGCTTGATTGGATCATTGGCATTTTTCCTTTACTTGATTTAGCAGTCATTTTCAGTAGTTAGAATAGAATAGGGTGTGGATTTTGTTTTAGAAACAACTTTCTTTCAAGTTCAGTTTTCAGCAAGGGACGAAAGAATTCATCAAGGTTTGAAGCCCGAGGAGAAGGCCCTAAGGCTCTAATGATCTAATAGTTTGGATTGAAGTTTTCAGTGTTTAGTTTGATTGTTAGCTTTTGACTCCATGCCCAATGGATAGGCACTTGGTCTACAGTGTTCTTGGCACCTCCAAAGAGCTACCATGCCCAGCTGGAGCCAATGTTAGTGTCAATTTTTGCATCCTGCCATCAGTGATAAAAAAATCCTCTTTTAATTGCATATTAGGGTCTCATTCAGAAATCTTGTCATTCCACCAGGTTGAATTCCAAAATTCACTCACTGATGGTAGTCCTAAAATCAAAAAATCATCACTCCCTCAAATTTGATTACTTCCTGGCACACTTCCATACCTTGCTGAGTATCCATTATCCATAAAGTTAATGACATCATGCCATCACATCAGTCATGTCATCAAAGGTCAATCCAGTCAAGGTTTTCATTAGGTCATTAGGGTTTTCATGGTTCAATAAAATTCCACTCCATTGCATAAAGTCAAGAAGTGTCAAAATGATCAGTAACCTCTCTTAACCACGTGAAGATGACATGTAAAGAGAAATGCTTATTTCATCATGTAATTTTGAGTTCAAATGCAATATTTTTAATTTTAATTTTGTGATTTTATGTCATTTAAATGTAATAAGTACAAGGTTTCCAAGCTGTTAACTCAGTGTTCCAAAGATGCCATACCATCAAAAGATCAATTTGTCCAAGGAAATAGTCAAGTGAAAGGGTAAAGTTTCAAAAGGTTAAGTGAATTCCAAAGGGAGTTGTCATTTCCCAAGGGTTCCTAAATCATCATTTTCCACAAGCACTAAACCCTAATGTCGTCTCCCACTAAGCTAGGGTTGGATATAAAATCAGAGACATCTGATCAGAGGAGGCATAAATGATGCCATATCAGCAAATATGAGGTCATTTCAGCTCATAAACATCCTGTCTCCATCATTTTTCAAGAAGTCCTTCCAAGGGACAAATCATTTGCCACACATAAGGTAAGTTTTGCTTCAAGGTATGTTTCTAACCAAACAAAGATGAATTTTACAAAAGTGAGAGAGGTTTCATCCATCATAAGCCAAGGCACAAAAAACTCCTTCAGTTTTTATACAGGTGTTATGGTTTGGGAGAAATGTCAAACATATAGTTGCTACAAGAGAGTTGTTGCATTTTTAAAGTGACCTTGGGAAAATCAACTTTTCTCCTAGCTGGAGTGTCCACATGAATTTCTTGATAAGTCAAGTGATAATTAGACAGAGATATTTCCAATGAGCTATCATGAGCTCAATTTGGAGCTGAGGAAGACCTCCAAACATGTCCTGCAAGAGCACACTTCATTTTTGCACCCTCATTCTGCACTTTTTGACCAGTCTTGGTAGAATTGATTTTTGAGGGAATATACTTGATCATTTTAAGTGATTGAAAGATCCATTGTGTAGCCAAGGGAGAGATATTTCCAACGAGCTATGATAAGCTAAATTTGGAATTCGTGAATGCACTCAAAAGTTGATTTTAATTTAGCGTTGTGCGCTTGTTCATTGTGTTGGGCGCTGCACGCCAGTGTTATGCCCTGTGCGCTTGGCAGAAGGAGGACGTGCCTGTTCATTGCACTGTGCACCTACATGAATTTCTCACCAAGCTTCAAAATAGAGTTTCATCACTGTAAAATTTCAACGAAGCCTTGTTTCATCATCTTGCAAGTGAGTATGACAAATTTCTTGCCTCCTTGCACTCCTAAACAATGATTTCATGGTGTTTTAATGTTCTATTCAAAATTTAGTGTCTTCTTTGCTATAAACCATAGTTTCATTCCTAATGTTCAAATATACTTCCTAATAATTTCACAAACCCTTCCTACATACCTAAAAACCCCATCCCTACCCTTACACTACCATTACCTTTCCCTAGAGCCCTTTATCCCCTAAACCCTAAGATCTCAGTAAATCAATTTCCTAGGCTCCCAAATCCCTATACCTGTAATAAAATTTCTATTCCCAAATCCCACAACATTTATACTCCCTATCACCTCCCTCAATTTGATAATCCCTTCCCCCATCTCACTAATTGTTTCCATCCCATTCCCCACTCCCTAAACCTACATTTCACTCCCAATTCATCTCCCTAGGGTTTTAGACACTAAGACACCATGACAAAAGAAGAGAACATAAATTACAGTGAGGAGAAAGATAGATTGGAGGAGGAAGATAGACAGTAGAGAATGACATACAAAGGAGGATGGAAAAACACTATGCCAAGAGAAACAAGATTGCAAGGTGAAAACTTAAGAAATGCCAATGAAAAAATTGAAACCTTAAAAATGGAAAAAGAGGAATGGAAGCTTGATATCCTTGATGAAGCCTCAATCCATGCCTAACCCTCATCATTAGTCATCACTCATCAAATTTTGACAAGTTTTGTTGCATTTTTGGAAATTTTGGAAATTTTGTGCATTTCAAGACAATTTTGTGACAGCTAGAATGTCAGGCGTGCATCACCCTTGGGGTTGCTATTTTGTTTGAGGCACTTTTTGCACAAAAGGAGACCATCATCAGATTCAGAATGATGAATACATGCAAGAAGGCAACTTTTGTAAGCTTTTTTGGTCCAACTTGCAGGTGAAAAAGTCAAAATACACTCAAAAAACCATAGTTCTACCTCCTTTTTCACCTTGGTGTTGCGCTTTTGACCAATCTTGGGAGAACCAAAATTTGGAGGGTAAAAACTTGACCATTTTTGAAAATAAATGTAGATCTATAAATTAGACAGGATAGGATTTCCAAAAAGCTATCCTGGACTCAATTTGGACACTAGGAGGGCACTCAAAACTTGGCTACAACATGGAGGGCGCGCCTGGCACAAAAATGGAGCGTTTGACAAATGTCTGATATTTTTCATTTTTCACTGCATTTTTTATTTTCATCTAGGGAAATCATGTTTTTACCAATGTAATTGATGGAGGTAAATGTAATAATGATGTTTTAAGGTTACCTAGGGTAAATACATTGGGTGAAAACTCTTTTTGTGATATAATGAATCAGTTTCCAAAATGTGAGGATGAGTCAGTTTGACCTCCCTACACTTTAGGTTTCAGTTCAGATTTGGGTGGAACAACTCCTTAGCTCATGTATTTGACCCTTGAGGATGAGAGAAGGTTGTTTTGATGTCGATATAACTCCCTTATTCACTTTTGGAAGAGGTTGGACTCAGTTGGATGTTGGTGTATTGATCAGAGACACTAGTGTAATCAGTATTTGGTAGAAATTTAATGAATGAGTTGCAACTATTTTTGATGGAATACCTGTGGTATGGCATTTTGACATAGTTTCTTCTTGTGTTGCATATGTTTTAATGTTTTTTACTCTCATTTTTCATTTCACTTCTATGATATGTTGATTTTCAAGTTGATAACCATAATACATCTTACATGCTCTGTTTCGGGGAAATCTTCATAATTTTTCCATTTTCTTCTATTTAGAAAGAATACATGCTTGTATTTCTCTTTCTAGCACCTCATTATTCTGATCCACCTCACTCAAGAACCTTAAAGTGTTTGAGTGCCTACTTACCTTGCTCCATCAGATGTATACAATCACACCCTTATTTGCCTCGACCTAGTCCCTTTGACGTAATCCTCATCCAACAACCCAATTTCAAGCAATCAAACCCTTCTGCACATCACAACTAGCCTAAAACCCTGATTCATCCATACCTCTTGGTTGTAATTTTGTGGAGAGAGCCCTCTCCATCTTGCTAGGGTTGGATACCAAGTCAAAAGGTTGGTCTGTGGTTACCTCAGCTAGACTCTTCCTTAGTCTTGGAGATCCGGAGGAGTGATAACATACTGGCGCCGTAGTCGGGGAATGAAAGATTCATTTTCCCTAGGTGTACAACAACGTTTATATTTGATTGCTGATGGTGAACAATGATCAGGCACAAGAAGGCTGAAATCATTCACCTGGCGACTCTAGTGTCGACTAATTCAAAGGTTCATAATTTTGATGGCGACTCCACTTTTCAAGAACCAGTAGTTGGAAAACCTTCTTTGTGACTTCATTGTTGTCAAGATAAGTCCTACTGCAAGAATAAATCCCATGTATGCTCCTATGGATCGATCTCAGATCCCTGGATTCCAAATCCTATGCCTCATGTTGACTGGTTTACAAACCTTCCTATATTTAAAAATGAACAAGAATATGATGCTACTTTGCATTTAGTAAGGTTTCATATACATGTATGTAGACTAAGAGTTGTGTTTCCTGAGGATTGTCTCATGATGTTGTTTATGGATACCCTTGAATATAAAGCTAGGGTATGGTATGAATTTTAGTAAGTAACCATCTACTGGATTGGTTACACTGGAAGGGTCATTTCACCCATTCAGCAATGGTGGAAGAAGGGAAGAAAGTGGAGGAACATGTCAATGTGTTTCCTCTGTTTCATGAAGAGGAAACAATTCAACTTGATAGTTGTTCTGATCTTTTTGCTGATCATCAAGATCTGTCCTTTGCACATTATTTTCAAGATCCTTTTACTAGTTTGCTGTAGGCATCAGATCATGATGGTTATGTTTTTTTGAATCATAGTTTTCTGCTTCAGTTGTATGTTGAGTTGCCAATATTTAAGCTTTTTGTAGATAATGTAAATAGAGGACAATTAGGTATCCAGTTGCTTCATTGGCTTCATTGGCATTTTTCCTTTACTTGATTTAGCAGTCATTCTCAGTAGTTAGAATAGAATAGGGTGAGGATTTTGTTTCAGTAGCAACTTTCTTTCAAGTTCAGTTTTCAGCAAGGGATGATAGAATTCATCAAGGTTTGAAGCTCGAGGAGAAGGCCCTAAGGCTCTGATGATCTGATAGTTTGGATTGAAGTTTTAAGTGTTCAGTTTGGTTGTTAGCTTTTGACTCCATGCCCAATAGATAGGCACTTGGTCTACGGTGTTCTTGGCACCTCCGAGGAGCTACCATCCCCAGATAGAGACAATGTTAGTGTCAGTATTTTCATCCTGCCACCAGTGATCAAAAATCCTCTTTCATTGCATATTAGGGTTTCATTCAAAAATTTTGTCATTCCACTAGGTTGCATGCCAAAATTCACTCACTGATGGTCTAAAATAAAAAAAATCATCACTCCCTCAAATTTGATTACTTTCTTGCATACTTCCATACCTTGCTGAGTATCCATTATCCATAAAGTTAATGACATCATGCCATCACATCAGTCATGTCATCAAAGGTCAATCCAGTCAAGGTTTTCATTAGGTCATTAGGGTTTTCACGGTTCAATAAAATTCCACTCCATTTGATAAAGCCAACAAGTGTCAAAATGATCAGTAACCTCTCTTCACCATGTGAAGATGATTTATAAAGATAAATGCTTATCTCATCATGTGATTTTGAGTTCAAATGTAATATTTTTAATTTTCATTTTGTAATTTTATGTCATTTAAATGTAATAAGTACAAGATTTCTAAGATGTTAACTTAGTGTTCCAAAGATGCCATACCATCAAAATATCAATTTTTCCAAGGAAAGGGTTAAGTGAAAGGGTAAATTTTCAAAAGGTTAAGTGAATTCCAAAGGGAGTTGTCTTTTTCCAAGGGTGCCTAAATCATCATTTTCCACAAGCACTAAACCCTAATTTGCTCTCTCACTGAGATAGGGTTGGCTATGGAATCAGAGACATCTAAGCAGAGGAGGCATAAGGGAGGACATATCAGAAAATATGAGGTCATTTCAGCTCATAAACATCATGTCTCCATCATTTTTCAAGAAGTCATTCCAAGGGACAAATCATTTGCCACACATGAGGACAAATTTTCTTCAAATTATGTTTATGACCAAACAAAGATGAATTTTACAAAAGTGAGAGAGGTTTTTTGTCCACCATTGGGCAAAGCACAAAAACCTCCTTCAGTTTTTACACAGGTGTTATGGTTTGGGAGAAATGTCAACAATACAGTTGCTACAAGAGAATTGTTGCACTTCTGGAGTGACCTTGGAAAAATAACTTCCTCTCCTAGTTGGAGTGTCCACATGACTTTCTTGATAAGTCAAGTGATAACTAGACAGAGAGATATTTGCAATGAGCTATCATGAGCTGAATTTGGAGTTGAGGAAGAGCTCCAACAATTTCCTGCAAGAGAACACTTCATTTTTGCACCCTCATTCTACACATTTTGAACAATCTTAGGAGAATTGATTTTTGAGGGGATATACTTGATCATTTTCAGTTATTGATAGGTCCTTTGTGTAACAAGAGAAATATATTTCCAATGAGCTATCATGATCTCAATTTTGACTTTTGGAAGGCACTCAAAAGGTTATTTGAACACAACGCTGCGTGCTTTTTCATTGCAGTGTGTGGCTGCGTTTTGTGTTGTGCGCCTGACAGAAGGAGGGTGTGCTTGTTCATTGTGCTGCGCACTGCCTGAATTGCTCACCAAGATTAAAATTATAGTTCCCTCATTCTAAACATTCAGAAAAGCCTTGTTTCATCATCTTACAAGTGAATATGACAAATTTCTTGCCTCCTTGCACTTCTAAACAATGATTTCATGGTGCTTTAATGTTTTATGCAAAATTTGGTGTCTTCTTTGCTATAAACCCTAGTTTCATACCTAATGTTAAAATATACTTCCTAAGACATTCACAAACCATTCCTACATATCTAAAAATCCTATCCCTACCCTTACACTACCATTCCCTTTCCCCAGAGCCCTTTATCCCCTAAACCCTAAGACCTAGGTAATTCAATTTCCTAGGCTCCCAAATCCTAAACTTGTAATAAAATTGCTATTCCCAAATCCCACAACATTTATACTCCCTATCACCTCCCTCAATTTGATAATCCCTTCCCCCATCTCCCTAATTGTTTCCATCCCATTCCCAACTCCCTAAACCTATATTTCACTCCCAATTCATCTCCTTAGGGTTTTAGACACTGAGACACCATGGCAAAAGAAGAGAACATAAATTATAGTGAGGATGAAGATAGATTGGAGGAGTAAGATAGATAGCAGAGAATGACATGCAAAGGATGATGAAAAAACACTATGCCAAGAGAAACAAGATTGCAAGGTCAAAACTTAAGAAAGGCCAATGCAAAAATTGAAACCCTAAAAATGCAAAAAGAGGAAGGGAGGCTTGATATTCTTGCTAAATCCTCACTCCATGCCTCACCCTCATCATTAGTCATCACTCAGAAAATTTTGACAAGTGTTGCTGCATTTTAAAATCTTATGCATTTCAAGACAGTTTTGTGACATCTAGAATGCCAGGCACGCAACGCCCTAGGCACTGCGCTTTTGTTTGAGGCCCCTTTTGCACAAAAGGATACGACCATCAGATTCATAATAATAAATACATGCAATAAAACAACTTTTCTAATCTTGTTTGGTCTAATTGGCAGGTGAAAAAGTAAAAAAACACTAAAAAAATCCATAGTTTTGCCTCCTTTTTCACCTTGGCACTATGCTTTTGACCAGTCTTGGTAGAATCAACTTTTGGAGGGTCACAGTTTGACCATCTTGGAAACTAAAGGTAGATCTAAAAAGTAGACAGGATAAGCTTTCAAACAAGCTATGATGAGCTCAATTTAGATATCGGGAAGGTACTCAAAAATTGGTTGCAACACGGAGGGCACACTTGGCACAAAAATGGTGCGTTTGACAAATGTCTGGTATTTTTCAATTTTCACTGCAATTTTTTTTTCATCTTGGGAAATCATGTTTTTACCAATGTAATTGATGGATGTAAATGTAATAATGATGTTTTAAATTTACCTAGGGTAAATACATTAGGTGAAAACTCTTTTTGTGATGTAATGAATCAGTTTCCAAAAAGTGATGGATGAGTTAGTTTGACCTCCCTACACTCTAGGTTTCAGTTCAGATTTTGGTGGAACAACTCCTTAGCTCATGGATTCGACCCCTGAGGATGAGATAAGGTTGTTTTAATGTCTATATCATTCCCTTCTTCACTCTTGGAAGAGGTTGGAATCAATTGATGTTGTTGTATTGATTAGAGACACTAGTGTAATCAGTATTTGGTAGAAATTTCATGAATGAGTTGAAACTATTTTGATGGAATACCCGTGGTATGGCATTTTGACATATTTTATTCTTATGTTGCATATGTTTGAATATTTTGTACTGTCATGTTTCATTTGACTTCTATGATATGTTTATTTTTCAAGTTGATAAGCAGAATACATCTTACATTCTCTGTTTTGGGGAAGTTTTCATAATTTATCCATTTTCTTCAGTTTAGAAAGAATACATGCTTGTCTTGCTCTTTCTAGCATCTCACCAATCTTTTCCATCTAGTCTCTTTGACCTAATCCTCATCCAACAACCCAATTTCAAACAATCAAACCCTTCTGCACATCATAACTAGCCTAAAACCCTAATTCATCTAGCCATCTTGGCTGTGATTTTGTAGAGAGATCCCTCTGTGGCTTGGTAGGGCTAGATACCAAGTCAAAAGGCTGGTCTGTGGTTACCTCAGCTCGACTCTTCCTTAGCTTTGGAGATCCATAGGAGTGATAACACGCACTGCTATTGGGATGGGTGAAGAGTGCATCCATTTTGTTGACCAAATTTAGTAAGTGATATATCTCCTAAAATTCATCTTACCTAAATGTAGCAATTTATGTTCCACTAACACTACTCAATACCATTGTCTCTAGATCAGTATGTGAGACAATCTAGTGGATCATGTCCACGCACGGAAATGCGGGATACCTACATACAACCCGATACAAGGCAAACTTGTGTATCCTAACATAGACTCTATGGTCCTCTAGATTCTCCTCAAAATTTGCTAAGAAGATGTAATTTATGTCTTGCCATGTGATCTTAATCTCCTTGTCTATGAAAAACCTAGTATCTTCATAGATGGGGAAGCTCGTAGACCCTTGCTCGACCACATCTCTAGTTGCACTCTCAATGGTGTCCTTTGACCCTTTTATCTTGGAAGCCATCGTACCTTGACTATTGAGAGATTGATGAACACCTGCGATACCTGGAGACATAGAAAAACTCATGGCAAGCAAATTGTTGGTAGAAAACCGAAAGAAACTTGAGGATTGACATGCAAAACACCTGTTTGACTGACTAGGAAAAATTATGCAAATTTCACTAGGAGAGGTTGGGAAACAGACCGCTGAAACTATAAAAAACATAGTCTAAGTTGTTAGTCAGTTGAATGACAGCTGGAACTATGTAGAGCACAATCCATATTGGCTTTCTAAGGATTGGAAAAACCTTGGCTGGCGCTACTATCCTGTGTAGGAATGAGCAGGCCAATACTTTTAATGTATTTTCTGATTTGCCTGTAGAATCTGCAGTAGCTTCTTCCTCGAGTTCTTCAGGTTCTTCTGCTTCTAGTAAATTGTAGACTCTCTCCCGACTTTCTTTTCCTAAATCGAGGCAAGTCGTATCTGATATCAATCCTTTATTATTCGGCTCTGGTTGGCTTGGTTGTTTAACAACGACAGGGGCCTTGGCTTTCTTCACCATCTTTCCCATCTTTTCCGGATTCATAAGCTTAGAGTAGCTTTGAATAGAGAATGGAAAATGTAACAAAGAAATATTTGTGCTGAAAGCTAAAACAAAATGAAAATAGTTAAGGCAATTCACATATGATAAACCCAATGTGATTAAGAATCACCACAGGTGAAATCATCGAAGGATTCACCCTTAAATGCGAAATTAATAACCATCATATTGACCAATCGTAGTAAATAAATGTCATAATTACTCTTCACATTGGCCATATGCTTAATGATCCTTTCAAGCGTGTCTTTAGATTTCCCCGATCAGCGATCAACGATAAATCGTGGATCGCAATCGAGAGATTCAGTGGGTCAAGCTTAGCGCTTTAGATCAAAAGCTCCGATTGTGATAAAGGAATATAATAAGGCGTGATATGTTCAATGAATAGTTTGGTTTATTACTTTTAAACTTTATATTCGGAACCAATACCTTTTAACGAGGTTTTTTTGAAATGAGCGCCTTTCTTTATAATATCGCAATCAGGGAATTTTAAGTCCTTCTCGCTATGTGTTGTGTGATACCTCCAATTGTCAATAGCGATTACGTTATTGGATCAGAGGTTTTAAAGAGGACATTTTTTAAGTGCATCCTTTTATCATTGCGATATGCGATCTTCGATCGCTTTATCGCATTGGAGAGTTTCTTATGATGCCTTTTCAAAAATATATTTCATATTTTATCAAAAGTTTTTAAGATAGGAGTTTTATTGTGTCAGGCCTTTTCTTAAGGGATTTTATGTTTTATATGGTTAATGCCATGCAAGCGATTTTATTGAATCATTAATTTACTAAGTTTATTAAAAGGGGCCCATTTCTAATTAAAGTTTTTGTGTAAAAAATTAAGAAATGGGGGGGTTGTTGTACAACACAACATAACCTTAGAGTGTTTGAGCGCTTATCTACCTTGCTCCATCAGATTTTTGCATTCATACCCTTATTTTCCCTGACCTAGTCTCTTTGACCTAATCCTCATCCAAAAACACAATTTCAAACAATCAAACCCTTCTACACACCATAACTAGCCTAAAACCCTAATTCATCCAGCCCTCTTGGCTGTGATTTTGTGGAGAGATGAAGGAAACTAACACGCTAATAATAACACACTCACTCATAAAATAAATATTAGACATATAAAAAAGCCAAACATAGCAGAAAAGGCCTCAACCTTACAACATTCCTCACGTTCTCATTCTCATTATTAAAATAATGTTTATGATACATATACATACATGAGGAAATTGGTCTCAAGATAGTACATCTATCTTGGACACTATGGTAGAGAAAATATCTCAACAACACACTAATCTAGGAGCCTAACTAGTTGGAGAGAATCTCTCAACCAACTAGGCCTAAACTGACTCCTACTCATGAGGAACAAACTCAATCTAGAAAGGTAAGATTAAATCCTAACTTTCATGATTTTAATTAATTTAATTATTTGGACTTAGGATTGTTTTTAATGTGAGAGTGAAGATAACAATCCCCCCCTCAATGATACGTCCAAATTAAGAACCAGGAACCATCTTCCAAGTTCTAATGCTAAAACTGTTAATCCTCAAAAAACATTTGCCTGAAAAAACGCCAAAGCTGGATGCTGAAAAACTCAAATCTGAAGAGAACATGAATCAGCCGCATGTCTGATTCATCTCTGCATGTCACTTGACAAATCCATCATGTGCCAAGCTACAAAAAGATCTGGCTATCCCTCACTTACAATCAGCATCCTTTGTCCACTGACAAAATATAGAGAACACCCACTGGCTGATGACGTTGTAAAAAAACTCACTGTTACTTTTGTTTTGTTTAAAAACTGCTCACTGCTAACTTTGTTGTTGATCGTCCAGTGGTGAATTTGTTGATGCTCACTCACTGATGAAAATGCCCACTGGCTACTTCGCTGATGTTGTCGAGACTTTCAATCTGACAACCATTGTCAATTTCATTGACATTTCCCCCCCTTTTTCAACTAAAAGGAGAGACAATATTCTTCAAATTATTTCTGAACTCCCCCCCTTCAGGTGTAGGAGTGTACTCACTGGTGTACTCCCCCATTCAACTGCACGAGAGTACCATCTTCATTTTTACTGTTGGGTGCATTATGTGTGAGTGAATTCTATTCTAAAACTTATACAATCTTCTCACTGTGGATGACCATTCCCAAGGATCAATCCATGAATAATTGATCTTCAATCTGTTTGATTGTTGTTGTTTGTTGCATTGTGCCGATGAATGATTTGACTTGCCACAATGGTGACAAGGATGGAGATCAAAACACTGATCTTCTAGATGATTGATTCTTTGACAATGAAGGCATTTTGGTTTGACTGCAACTTTAGTTTGCGTACATGTCTTTTTGTCTGCAACTTTCTCATGGATTGTTGATGTTCTTTGATCAAGAAACCCTACACTGATGAACTTGATTGGCTTAGAATAATCAGGAATATGCAAGTTGTTTTCATCTTTGTCATATCCTAATCTGCGTCGATTTTTGTTACTTTGAAGTTCTTCCCATGGCTTGATGATTGGTTTGGAAGAAAGTTGAACTAAATCAGGGACCACTTCGACACTTGAAGTTGGTGGGATCAGTGACTTGAAATCAACATCTTTATCTTCATTTGTAGGGATGAAAGACTTGGAAACATCACTTTTCTGTTGCAACTCATCTCTTTGAAGTTGTGACTCCAGTTGAAGGAACTCAATTGTTTCATGTGCATGTTGAAGATGTACTTGAATATCAGCAAGAGTTTAAATCAAATTGTTAAGAATTTGGGACAGCTGAATGTGTGTCACCATGTTAGCTTGCTCACTTTAAATTCACGCTGGCTTGTACTGTTGCTGATTATTGAGGCTTTAAACGCTTGCTAGAGTTTTATGACTTGGTTTTTTGAACTCTTGATGTCATGCTTGCTTGATGACGACTGATTTTCTTGAATGCTTTACTGACACTTTGTGAATGCTTCAATCAACTTCACACTGGCTTGTTTGTTGTAGATGTCGTGCTTTGAACTTTCACGCTTGATTTTGACACGCTTGCTTGCTTGGTTGTTTGAATGGCACACTCGCTTGCTTTGTTGTTTGAATGACATGCTTGCTTTCTTTATTGCTTATTGCACTTGTGTTAAACATTGGCTTGATTTGATGCTCACTTGAAGAATAGTATACTAGATTTGCTTGATTGATTACTGACACTTTGTGCTTTCTTGAGTGTACTCACTGAATGTGCCGATTTTTTAAAAAAGGAAGGGTGTCGAACACTATCGAAAATGCACCCAAGAGACAAATGACAAGTTCAATCTCGATGACTCAGTTGAAGATTTACTTGACTTAATGTATTCACCTTAACAATTCAAATTAGGGTGTCGGTTACAACCGAGAATGCACCCGTACAGTTCAGTTAAAAAATGTTTATCTACAATTGATACAAAAAGTATTGATGATGTTGATGTCGTCTTGGCTTGAAATGCTTGATTTTGTAGCATCCTTAACTTGATTGCTTTGATTACATGATGTGAAATGTGCTTGCTTGGAAGATCATCTTATCAAGTTGATGATGTGACGCTTTGTGCTTGTGTACTTAAGCTTGATTAAACGTTCTTATACTTAAGCTTGCTTATGTGCATGTAGTTGTTTAAGAATAATACAAAGAGAGCATTTTGATGATCTAAACACAAGTCATGCACACACATTCATTACACACGGTGTACCTAAGATCCCCTTATTCAATTTTGGGCGGATCTAGGACAGAAGTACCATAAAAAATTATGATTTTATTAATTTTTGGAGTACATCATTCTTCAATGTCACAACTTTGTCATGTAAACTTCTCAATGAGAATGTCACACTTGCAAACTTTGGAAGCAAATTGTCTTCAAAAAACTTCCTGCAATGACCCAATCGCTCTCAAAGTAAGATATTACTTTGGATTACAATAATGATTTTCACTTAAACAAATTCACTTATCGCTCCAAATTTACAAAATAGGCATCTTATGACTCCACAAAATCACTTATTTAAAAACTATATTACATCACTACACAAAATTCACAAGATATATTTTTATCACTAAAAATAAAGCAACCACCCAAGTTAAAAAAAAATTATGAAGTGCCTCCAATGATCTCCATTGGATTGAACAGATAAACTCCTTCTAGATTATGCAATAATGCATCAATAGCTCGTTGATCCACCTTTTCCTCTATGCACCGGATCTATTTGAATCCAAAGTTCAATGATCAGAGAGGGAGAGCCTAGAACTGAATTCTGAGGACATTACGTGGCACGAGTGACCACTTCTTGTTGGCCGAATAAATCATTCTTGCGGACAAGTCCGATCTCCCTAGTATCAAATGATATCTAGCAACAAAGAGCACAAGCAAATCTATTTTTCTCTAAACATGTTTCAATTCATAAATGAATATTAAGAGGTGTAACAGACCCTACTTCGGTCCAACGCTTATTTGTAGCAGTTTTATCCCAACAGCTTCAAGCAGTTCCCTTTTAATAACCTGCATACACAAACAAGCACACATCAAAGCATACATGCGTATAATAAAACATGTTCATTATGAAGGCAGTTCATTGAGAAAAACAAACTTGATTGTATTAACTTTATGAATAAAAGAACCTTACAACCTTTGCTTTGATGTTGCATAAGTTCTTTCCAGGGTCCAGCAGGAGTCTCCTCTACTTTGACAAGCCTCACTCACTTCCCAAATGACATGGTATGTGATCTCTCCTCTCACAAGTTCAAAAAGGAAGTCTAGTTTTCAGTAGCATTTACCCTCAAGAATCTTCAGCTTTCCACCTCTCCTACAACCAACCCAATGCATGAATTTATAGTGCAAATGGAGGAAGTTGCAGAGCCACCATTGAAGGGATAAGTTCCTCCTTCAATGGGATAAGCACCTCATGTCATGGAGTTAGCTCCCTTAGTTATGGAATGGATGAACCAAGGTGGAGCGGACTTGCCAGCATAATATTCCTTCTAGAAGTGTCTAGAAGTGACCCAAGATGAGTTTTTAAGAATGAAATCACGCCTTTTTAAATTTTACAGGGGTTCGCACCCATTACTCAATAGACAGAGCGGTCAGGTTCGCAGGAAACATGACCATTGGGTGCGACACTGCAGGCAATGCTAGGAGAAAGTGTGAAACCAGGATTTGAGATATTTTTAAGGTCTTTCTCCCATTTTCAAGGCTTGACATGAAGAGCTAAGGCTTAAGACTTGCAAAGGAGGTATGTATGAGTGTTGATGGACTCACACAAGCTGTAGAAAGTCATGGTGACAATTTTTTGTGTAACAGATTGCCCCCGAAAGTGCGAATTCTGTAGTAGATGAGGATGGTTTTTTGATCATCTAAGAAGAGTGAAGGACTTTATCATTTGAAGGATCTTCCTGTGGATACCCTGGTTGGAACCTGTAAAAAAATTCAACACAAAATATATATATGTGAAAATATCATCGCTGAGGTAGGCATTCCCATGCTCAGATCAAAACTGACTAAGAACTATCTAAAACTACTCTGATACATGAATGATTTTGTATTACATCACAAGTAGGAACATATGGACACAGTATGGGCGCAGCCATCTGTTTATGAATAGTCCACTATATAATGATAACAAAATTCCTCGCACCGTGGATGGTGGAAACTAGATCTAGGGTCTTCATTTCTACTTCCTGAACTAGTACGATTCTATTCATGTAATGAATGTGTCGAATTCGAACATGGTAGAACCCACTTGATTACCAGCCAATGATGTAAACCGTTAACAAGAGTGAGAGGAACCACCAGTAATGTCAATGGCTCTCAAAGTACTCAGTACAATCCATGAAATGTGAATGAATGAGTCGATGTCGAACATGTCACAGAATCCTTTGATCGAAGGTCAATGATTCAACCTGTCGTCAAAGGTGAGAAACCTGCCATTGAGGCATGCAGATTCCAAGGTACTGATGATTTCTAGATCATCTTTCTAGATAATGAGTTGGAGTCGACAGAAAGCGATCCGTCATAGGCAAGCCCATAACACGAAATCATAGCTCAAGTCTGAAGAAATATATTTGGTAAGAACTAACTCAGGGATGGTCAATGATGGATGACAAATATTTTGCAGGTGAATGGTTTATTTGTACAGACCTCTTGAACACATAACGACATTGCAGATGGCTTGGTAACAGTTGACCCAAAGTTAATACTCGGAAACCGGCTGAAGACTTTCAATGTGGCTTGATTAACTGTTAGGTAAAGGATTTCCCAACCCAGGTGAATAAAAGTGTCGTGTTCAAGAGTGATGGAGTAAGGTTTTTTCTAAGACAAAAGGATAACAAATAGGTTCATTCTTCTCTCTTTTCCCCACCATTTCTGGCAAGTACCTCTTTATTTTTTACAAGCTTGAGGAGGATAACATATGCTTGATTATAAGCTCATCCTTCGGATGAGTCCAACTTAGTTTTGATTCGAACCCTAAGAAGGAGTGGTCTGTTCTTGTTTGTAATAGAACAGGTCCTTCACTGTGAAATTTTAACGAGTCCAGTATAGGAGAAACTCGGCGTTTTTCATATTTAGAGAGTCTGAAAAACTTAGAAGACTCCAGATTGGACTTTTTCGTAAATTTGTGTCTTCTAAGCCCGAAAAAGTATAAAATAATACTTAGGAGAACCGCTTGATCTTGCGACCAAGGACTTTTCGTTATTAGTGTCTTTGACCCAAAAAAGTAAAAAAGTGACCAAGGACACGTCGTTTTATAACCAATATCGAATTTGAAATGACAAAAATCCGGCAATCTTTTATGTTTTTACGGTCGGAAAAGAGTTGTAAATCGACCGTCTTTTAATTCCGTTTTAACGAGCTTAAAAGAAAAACTCGGCAATCTTTTCATGTTTTAGGAGTCAGAAAAGAGCTTAAAGGTGACTCTAGCTGAAAATGATAGATTTCGCCTGAATAATCCTGCTATCTTGCACAAAAACACAAACGTTACTCATACTTGCTTGAAAGAGATAAAAATGTCGTAATAATACCTTTTTAAAGTGAAACATAAACAAATTTGCAATTTATTTACTCAAAAAACTTATAAAAAGAGGTTTTTACCATTCATTTTTACCATTTGTGATTTGGGTGAGAAAATAGTGCTTTTGCTCTGAAAACTTCCCGTGAGGATTGCGGAAAATCCAACCATCGGAATCGAATGCCGTCTTCTCCAGGTAATCCACATCATCCTCCTCTTCATTTTTAACCGTTTAATTTTTCAATTTAGTCCCTCATTTCATTTTTTAGGGGTTTTTAGGCAAAAAACCCGCACTCGGGGTACGCAGGCTCACCACTGCGAACCTGCGGACCCCAACTTTTTCTCCATTGGGAAAAAGCTCGGGGTCCGCACCTTCCATGTGGACAAAGTGCAGTCCCACGCACTGTGTCCATCATGAAGGGTTCAGGCCCCACCGCGAGGGTTTTTAACCCAAAAATTCTCAAAAATGGACCAAAGAAAAATTATTCTAGCTTTCTAAATGATCTTTTTGCTTGATGTAGGTAGTAAACCATGCTAGATTGGCGCGAACGAGAGCATGAGGACGTGGATGTTGCCACATGGAATCATCAACCTTCGCTTGATGCTTTGAGGGCGTGCGGCTTATACAAATACTAGGCCATTCCTGGCATGAGGGCTCAGGTGGATTTCTTGCAGTGGATGGTTGATAGATGGAGCATCCAGGACCAGTGTTTCTTCATTGGCGGCCACCAGCTCGAGATTGAGCCGACTGATATATAATTTTTGACTGGTTTGCCTAAGAGAGGCATTGACTTGACTTTGTTCGGGACTAGGGCAAGTGGCCAGTCTGTCGATAGTCTCCGGTTAGAGTACTGCAACAGCTAGACTAGAGACAAAGGGATAGACATAAAGACCATATCCCTTCCTGAGCTCAAGGTGATTGCATTCATTGTTACTAGACTTTGCGGAGCTGCCGCATTACATGTTGCCACCGGATCCCAGATGCGTATGGCATTTGATTTCTTTTAGGGCACCATCTTCAACTGGTGTGATGCTGTGTTGGCCAATGTGAAGGGCCAATTGACCAGGGCCAAGAACGGATGACTGAAGAATTTTGGTTATGGAGCTTTAGTTGTCAGCTTTGGCCTGGAGAGGATTCCTATGCTTATCCCGCAGCACCTTACAGTTGGAGCTGGGCTTCCCCGAGAGCCTAAAATGATGCGATGGGTCGCAGTTATGGCCCGTCATCCTGATGAGGGGACCGAGGTTGTCTGATTCAAACCTGAGTATTTCCAATGGTTGGAGAACCAAGTTTTTTCTATCCAGTATTTTCCTTATGCTGGGGTTGACTTTCGTGGAGACCCAGACATGGCTCTTCCTCCAGGAGAGCAGTGGGACGACTTAGGTAATCATTTTCAACACTTTCCTAATGTTAATTTTTTTTATTTTTATATCGTCTCAGAACTGATAGTAATAATTTCAAAATGCAGATGTGAGCCCACAGCGACTAGCCGCTCTCCGGCCTTTCGAGAGAAAGCAACCAGTTGCACCGGCTCTAGCCCCACAGGACGAATCAGCAGAGACCTTGGCCGAGTTGGAGAGTCACCTAGAGCGCTTGATAGGGGACATTCCTGAGACTAGCATAGATGACATCCCTCGTTGACTTCAGCGCTATGTGATTGGAGTCCCCGGACCTTTTAGTAGGTTCCTTTGTAAGGTGACCTGTGCAGTGGTTTCGTATCAAGATCATCACCAGTGATGGGATGATCGCTTATTGTAGTCACATATGACATTTTGCTTTTTGTACCTATCATTTTTGCCGATCATAGGTTTTTTCAACCTATGATTGAGGACGATGTATTTTTTGACACACTCCAATATATATATGATATCGTTATTACTGGCTTGTCTTGTTAAACAGGTTATGGAATGTTTTTAAATTTACTTGTATGATTATCGCACATGTC
This sequence comes from Pinus taeda, assembly GCA_000404065.3. Taxonomy (NCBI): domain Eukaryota; kingdom Viridiplantae; phylum Streptophyta; class Pinopsida; order Pinales; family Pinaceae; genus Pinus; species Pinus taeda. The sequence goes on from APFE031346811.1 coordinate 271,041, forward strand.
TACTTAAAATCTGAGAAGAAATTGCATATGCTAATGTATTTAAAGATCTTGGAATATGCTGATATTCAATATAGTCAAATTCACGTTTCAAGAGACGCACTCCCAAAAATAATCTTAATAAAACTGGATTTCTAATGGCGTATACTCTATTAAGGTGTAATACAACGAGTTCAAAATCTAACCTCACTATCAAACTCCGAATCCCAAATGAAATAGATTCAGATAATAACTCCACCACTCCACTATACTCTGCAATGTTGTTTTTTGTTTGACAGAGGCTTACTCCATGCATAGATACCAACTCATCAGAGGGCGAATAGATAACCCAAGCTACGGAAGAAATATTCTGTGTACTACGACAAGCGCCATCAGCGAAACCAATATATGTTTGAAGAGGTGTCGACATCTGTGACATCAAACGTAAAACCAAGATAAGCAGGAATAACGACGGAAAACTCAATCTCTAAGCTAAGCACACTTTTAATCTAAAACACACCAACTAGAAGAAAAACTATCCTAACTAAAAAATCTCCACACCCGCTTTAAGCATAATATCTCTTCAGGTAAAGACCATTTCTGGGTTTACCTAAAGAGACCCCATCAAAGTCTACCAATTCATAGGCCCCTTTCGCTAGCTTTCGCTTGACAACAAAAGCACCATGCCACATAGGCACGAACTTTCCAGCACCTAATTTATCATTTGCTTGATCGTACAAAAGGACTAAATCTCCTTCCGAAAAATTTTTAGGGGTTACATTTCGATCATACTGAGCCTTAATACGTTTGGCATGAGATTCGATCGCTAATGCAGCATCGCGGTGATCCTCATCTAGCTGAGCTAAGTATAATAAACGTATTTCCTCTTCGGAAGTAGCTGGAAGTAATTCGATGGCCATTCGCAATGACGGTATTTCGCACTCAATAGGTAACACAACTTCCAAACCATAAACTAGTTGGAAAGGAGTGAACCCTGTTGATGTTTTGACTGAGGTTCGGTATGCCCACAATGCTGAAAATAACATGTTGTGCCAGTTAAACCGATGAATCCCAATGATTCGTTGGATCATGATGACTAAGACTTTGTTGATGGCTTCAACCAGACCATTAGCTTGTGGATAATAAGGAGTTGAACTGTCGTGACGCAAGCCAAGCTGGTCTGTAAGTTCTGTCATCATAAAGTTTCGAAAATGACGCCCATGGTCAGTGATAATCGCTTGTGGAACACCAAACCTAGCAATTATATGATTGAATATGAAACTTGCAGCTATTTTGCTGTGTGCCTCAAATGTAGGCATCGCCTTGGCCCACTTAGTAAAATAATCTACCGCAAGGATAATGTATGCATACCCCCTGGTCGAGTGAGGGTTACATGTAATATAATCGATACCCCATTTGGCAAAAGGACCAACGGAAATTATAGGGTGAAGAGGAGCAGGTGGAGCGTGCATCTTT
>APFE031346811.1:284734-297402 GCA_000404065.3 Pinus taeda
TAAATTCAAATCAAAGAAAACTGATCTAAATCTACGATTGATTTTTCAGAATGTAAACTATGCAATTGTAATCTATGCACAATTCACTTTGAAAAGTATGCAAATGTAATCTATGCACATTTTTCATTCATATTCCGAAAAGGAGAATTCTAATTATGAAAATGTGATCTATGCAAGAGAATTCTCAAACACAAGATGATTCCAATGTAATCTAAGAACCAATCAAGTGCAAGTCGAGAAAATTGGGTGAGAGTTCCAAAGATCAAAAAATAAAAACACTCAAAGGCGATTAACACTCATACACAATTTAGCCCCCCCCGGCGAATGAGGGGGAAATTTTTTTGCAAAAACAGAAGCAAAAAGATGGAAAATTGTGAAAAGACTGAGACAAACCTCCAAGTAATGACCAAAGGAAATCAAATTAAGAATTTCTCAAAAAAGAGACTCAAAACACCCAATTGATAAAAGCTTAAAACATGAATGCCAATGGAATTAACCTAAGAAAAGTTCCTGACAAGTCACGTGCAGATCTGGGCAGAGGCTAAAAACACATAAACAAATCCTAAGCTGATTGAAAGAGAAAATCTTAAGTTTTTCAAAATTTTGATAGGATCTGCAGGCTCCCAGTTTATCTAGGTGCCGTATCGCTCTGTGTGTAAAGCAAAAGTGCGGGTATGTCTGCATTGTGTTACAAGAAGAGGGTGCGGTCCTCTCCCAAAATTATGGAAAACAAAAAATAATCCAAGATCTACTAAATCTACCCATTTCCAAACACAACAAGCCAAAAACAGAAACGAAAACACAGTTTCTCAGGTCAAAGTAAAAACAAGGAAAAAATCAAGTCCCCAGTGGAGTCGCCATTTTGTCACGCGGAATGAGTTGAGGTTGCGGAAAAGATCGACCTTCCTAGTATCTACTAATATCTAGTGACAAGCAAGCCAATCAAAAACTATCATTCTCTAAATATGCGAGTAAAATAAAGGCAAACAAGTGTTTTAGGCCTACCTTGGGTCCAAATAAAGTTTGTGGAAGCCTCGCTCCCTCGCTCCAAATGAGCTTCCTTGAAGTGTATTCTGCAAACACAAACAAGCAAACAATTAAATAGCACCTGAAAAGCCAATATTATAAAGCATATTCATCATAATGATCAAGGAGATTATGAAACAAACCACATAAGACAATTTGTTGAGAAAACTAAATCCGATTGTATTAATTCAAATGAAGAAGAACTTTACAACCTGTGCCTTGATGCTATACAAGCTCCTCCCAGGGTCCGACAAGAAGTTTCCTCTACTTTGAAAAGCTTCACTCACTTCCCAATGAAACAAAAAGGTATGTGGTCTCTCCTCTCAAGTTTTAATTAGGAAGTCCTAATTCCATCAGCATTTACCCTCAAAATTTTCAGCTTCTAACCTCCCCAGCAACTGACCCAATGCCTTAATTTATAGTGCAATGGAGGGACGTTACTAGTTCCTCCTTCAAAGGGATAAAGCCCTCCTTCAAAGGGATAGCTCCTCCTATCAAGGGATTAGCTCCTTCTCTTTTGGGATGCATGAACCACCTTGGAGCGAACAATCCACGTCGAAATCGTTCTAGAAACATCTAGAATTAACCGAAAAGTGAGTTTTTTAGGATACATTTGCGCCTTTTTTACTTTCACAGGGGTACACACCCACCCCTTTATAGACAAAGCGTGCAGGTACGCAGGTATTATGAACAAAGAGTGCGGGTCCGCAGGTAAAAGTAGGAGAAAGTGCGGAACCAGAGTAATATTGATTTTCAATGACTTTCTCCCTTTTGCAAAGCTTGACATGAAGAGCTAAGGTCCGAGACTTGCTTAGGAGGCTAGTATAAGTGATGATAGACCCATACTGACTGCAAATAATCATGGTGACGATATTTTTGTGTAACAACAACCTTCCTCGATTCTACCGACCAAGGTCTTCCCCCACATGGAACTCCTGGTCTATTTCCTCCTTTTGGAAGTTTTGGTGCTCCGTATATGGCAACATTGTCCTTGCATGGGTTAACCATCGGTTTGCCCACTTGGTTGTTTTCAACCTCGGTGGACCCGAGTGTCATGACTCCTATTCCACCGTCTCTGTTTTTCGAATCACAACATGTTGATTCCAAGGTTGAGCCTGCGACTTCTTCTACTGTTCCTTCATCTTCATCTCCTACTTCGACTGCTGAAAGCTCCACATCTAGTAACCAGGAGACTAAGAAGAAGAGGAAGAAGACAAAGAAGAAGAAGAAGTCCCATAAGCACAAGACCACGCATGCAACTATTGCTTCGAATACATCTCAGGTCAAAACATCTTCTGCTCCTCCGCAGAAGGTTAAGTTTCCTTGTAAATTGTCCAAGGGTAACCATCCTCTTTGTGATTGTCCTGGCATTCCTAGGATCTTAGGAGTATGGTATCATGATCTGGCTCGTCCCTCATCATCCTCTGAAGCTCATGTCAATGTTCAATCCTCAATTGGCAGTAGTAAGAACAAAGGGAAGATTCGATTCCCCTGTAGGCTATGTGAAGGCAACCATCCCCTTCACCTTTGTCTACTCATGGATAAAGCTTCCGCTATTTTGGAAAGTCTTACAGCTTCTTTGCCTCCACTTCCAGTTGGTTATCAGAGGCTCCCTTCAGACCCTCTCCCGGTTTCCAAAGAGATTAACTTATATTCTTCTCTTTTCCACCCTTCTCTTGCCAAACTTGGCTATGCTCAGCCCGTTTTTGACCAACCATTGGTTGGAAAGAGTGTCGACTTGGATTCACCACCCATTGATCACTTTGTTATGGAAGAACGTCATGATTACACTACTCATGTTCTTCTCATCTTGTCAGATTCTCCTGAGTCTCAGAATGACCCTCCTATCCCAACTAATTCAGAGGATCCTTCTTCGGTTCCTATTGAGCATGGGGGCGATCATATGATACCCCCACCAAATAGTTCAGTCGTTTCATTTAAATGGAGTCACTTGACTACTTTTCACCTTCCATCCTATGTGCCTTTCCAGATTACAGTACATGCCTATGATAAGGCAGTACCTGGCACTGTCTTGGATGAGGGTGCATCAGTTAGCCTCATGCCTTTCACTACTTGGCAAGCTTTGGGCTCCCCATAGCTTGTGCCAATCACGTAGAATCTGTTGGCATTTGACAGAGGAAACAATCAAACTTTAGGATCCTTTCGAAGTTCCCTATTACTTTGGGAGGCAAAATCGTCTATATAGACGTGATGGTTGTCAAAGGCGCTTTAGATTTCAGTCTTCTCCTTGGCCATGATTATATTTATTCCATGGGCACTCTTGTTTCTTCACTTTTCCATATGGTTTGTTTTCCACACGATGGAAGAATGGTGACTATTGATCAATTGTCATTCTTTAGTGACCTGGTGCCTCCTGTACCACCATCATCCCCCATCGGTTCTTATCTACAAGAAGTACCTTCCTTGCCATAACAATTATGTTGCTACCCATTCCATCTCTGCCTCTGTTGATGATCGTGCAGATGGTCTTGTACATCATGTATTGGGGGCATTGGAACCTGATCTATCATTGGTGTTTAATGACATGTGTTCCTCCCGAAGCATGCTTCTTCCATCTGGTGAAGATCCTTTGGGAGCCATGTTTTCGTATGACCAATGAAACAAGGAGTCCTGAGGATAGTTTGATCTTGTGTCAACCTCATTAAAAAATGAAACAAGGATCATCGAGCATAGTTCCTTGTCTTGTGTCGAGCTTGTTAAAAATGAAACAAGGGTTATGAGGATAGTTCTTTTACTGTGTCAACCTCATTAAAAAATGAAATTCCTCCCTTTCCAAATCGAGTCTTTGATTAATATCTTGTAAAATCCAAGTCGAGTCTTTCCAAGATCTCGAAAGTGAACCCTCATTCCATCCATCACGTTGAATGCAATGAAGCCTAGGTAGCATGTACCTCGATTTGCGTCGTTATGCTGGGGGCATGCGAACTCATAAAAAGCATAGTTTTTTTGTTTCAAGCTTGTGTAAACATGAAACCGAATCCAAGCAGAGTTCTCCATGGTTCAAGCTTGTGTAAAAATGAACCCATACACGATTTACATGTCATGATTGTTGTTTTTTCTCCACTAAATTTTGCTAGATGAGCCTTGGTTGTTTTCATTTCATCATCACCATATATTTGGCCAATCATATGCTTTCACTTGGTTGTTTTCCCTTTCCTGAGGGAATGCAGTGATGAGTGGTTTTATTAGCCAGCCTCTTGACCATTACATATTTTGAGCAGTTCCACCATTGTCGGAACTAGTTGCTACCCTTTATACACTTCATTCCTCAGAACAAGTCTTCTTTAAGATCTTTTCTAACTTATTAAAGATGAAAATATTGTCGAGCTTTTCCCTTTTGACTGATTAAATGGAATAAAAGGGTGGTCCACTTTCAGCTCTTTTCTGACCGTATAAACATGAAAAGATCGCAGGATTTTTGTCGTTTCGAGTTCGATATTGGTTATGAAACGATGTGTTTTGATATTTTTTTTACTTTTTCGCATCGGAACCACTAATTACGAAAAGTACTCCTTGGTCATAATGATCAAGCGGTTCTATCAGGTATTGTTTTCTACTTTTTGGGCTCGAGGGACACAAATTTACGAAAAGGGACCCCCCTGGAGTTTTCTTTTCTATGTCTTTTTCAAACTCTCTAAAAATGAAAATGACTCAGAGATTTACCTATGTTGGACTCGTTAAACTCTGACGACATTGGACTCGTCACCATGATGAGACTCAAGCTTCTCCTCCCTAGGGCTCGTTAAACTATTATTAGGTTGGATTCGTCCGAAGGTCAAACTTATATTACAAGCATATGTTATCCCGTTCAAGCTTGTTTTTCAAAAATAATTGGGGTATTCACCAATAATGGTTGGGGGAAATTTGGAAGTCATCATTAGTTACCTACGATAGCTAGTCACTCTTGAACATCAACACTTTTGCTTTTCATTGGGTTGGGATATCCTCACATTGTCATTAGCTTTCTAGGGTTTTAGGTTTCCATTTTACCTCATTACATTTGATCCATGTTGTCTTCATCAGACCTCTGATCCCTTGTACCAAAATGCTACCACATTCTAGAGTTGTGTCACCAATATCTTCAAGAATATAATCATTCTGCATTTCAGACCCTTACCTCCTCCTCTAATACTCTATTTTACCACCTACCACTTGTTCCTTATCTCACGTCGTTGATGGGGGAAACATTATGGCCCTCCTGTGACGCATCGTCTCCTGTTGACACCAGCTCATTATCCAGGATATTGATCTAGAGATCCCCTTCAGTACCTTCGAGCTTGCATTCCTCAATGGAAAATTCTTTGCGCCTGACTATGGACTTTCATCATTGGTCTTTGATTGGGTGATTCCACAAGTGTTCAACTTCAGCTCATTTTTCATACTTCGTGGATTGTACTGGTAGTACCTTGAGAGCCATTGACATTATTGGTGGTTTCTCTCATGCTTGTTAATGGTTTTCATCATTAACTAGTAATCAAGTGACTTTCTATCATGCTCGACCTTAGCACATTTGTTCGCATGCTAGAATTTGTACTAAGATCAGTTAGGGTTTCAAGACCCCGAACTAAGATTACATATGTTTGGACTGTTTGGATTGGTTCATGATTACATACATGACTCTTTGACTGGATGGCTATGACCATACCTAAGTCTTCATTGATGGTTTGGACCATACCTTTATCATTATCAAGGTCTTATCAACCAGGTGGTTGCGTCCATACCACAAACCAAGTTTCATATGTCTTTTGGATGGCTACACCCATGCCTAGACGACATGTATTTCACTATCAGAGATATCAGTTGTACTTGTGCCTACAGGATCTTCAAGGTGGTATTCTAGTTCGGTCATGGTTTCATAAATAATTTCACCCCTCCCACTCTCTTGGGCTTCATGCTTTAGGGGGCATCTGTTACACAATAATTTGTCATTGTCCTCATCTTAGTCCCTCCACCGTGTCATGTATCAGATAAACATGTTCATATCTTCCCACTCATGTAAGAAGATTAAGCAAATTCTCTCTAGTGTTGAAAGTTGACCCTTATTCCCTAAGTTTCATCCTCGTTGTGAGTAAGCCATTAATATACGCGACGATCCTTGTCATGGCCACTCTCATCATGATGTTGTCGTAGGTGTACACTTGTTTCCCGCAACGGTTGAATTTTAGGGCCCAACGTACATCCTCCAGCTATTTGTTGCGACAATTGATCTGAATGCATTGCCTCCTTACGATGTCATTGCTGGGACTTAGTTCATGACTAGTGACAATGCAGATTTGGAAAATTTATTCAAATAGTCAGCCTTCTGGATGTCTCTAGAGCTAGTTGTTGGGTCAGTTTGGGTTTCCCTTCCTCCTCTGGGATGGTGGTTCCATCTCTTGTGCAACCTTCCTTGAGGATAAGCTCCCTCTCCCTAATTTCATGGAGACTCCTTCTCCTATAAAATCACTCACCATTGCTATGATCTGCTAGTTCTTTAGTTCTTTTAGTTGGGCAATGCTGCTAGTTCTTTTAAGTTTAGTAGAGAGCTTTGGTGTGAGTGTGATAAGTGTGGGATTCCTAATAGTTTGGTAAGAGGTCGTGGAGTGCCTTAACCTTGTATTAAAGCTTGTGAGTGAGACCCATTCTTGAGAGTGAATGTTTGAAGAAACATACTGGCTGGACGCTTCGAGAAGGCTTGCGACGTCAAGACTTGGTTGTAAGCTTTTCTCTTGATTGATTTTAATACAATCAATGATAATTTCCCATATCTCATGTACAATTTATTTGATATCTTATGATTTCTTGACTTTATAAGTAAATATATCATTGTTGTTCTCGGTTACATGCTTAGTTGTTTTCTTGTGGTGTTTCAGGTTGATTTCTCATTGAGGAGAAAGAAACGAAAGCTGGAGCAGCACAACAGAACTCCATCAACCACCGGTATGAGGTAGGCCTCCAATGATGAATATTTAAGGGAATCGATTGTTGTTTTGTCTTTGTTGTGACTAGACCCACTCTAGGGCTAGATGGTTTGCCTCTATCCACAGAGGGAACACTTTCCTACTTCACACTCCTCAAAAAAATGGCATGGTGGAAAGAATGAACAGAACAATTCAACAAATGGCTTGAGCTATGATTGATGAATCTAGAACTCCTGCCACCTTCTGGGGTGAATTTGCATATACTGCCATAAATATTCTCAATAAATCTAATGTTTGGTTAAATAGTGATCAAACTGCATATGAACTTTGGTATGGTAACCCTCCTACTGTAAAACACATCAGAGGTTTTGGAAGCAAATGTTTCATCAAAAAGACTGATGAAAAACTTGGTATGTTTGAACCCAAAGAAGATGAAGGAACTCTTCTTGGTTATTCATCTAGAAGTAAAGGATGAAAATGTTATGATAAGAGACTTTGAAAAATTTTTGAATGCATTAATGCAGGAGTTGATGAAGCATGCAGAAATCCGGAACAAATGAAATCAACAAAGAAAGATTTCAATGAGGAATACGGTGAATGCTTTCCTGTATCAAATCAAAATAATATAGAGGAAGAAACCAATGAAGCATCAAAAGAAGATACAACTAATAGGGAAAATACTCCATCTAGGTATGTTCAAAAGAATCATCTATAATCTCAAATTCTAGGAGAAAAAGGGTCTGGAATACAGACAAGAAGAACTCTTCTAGGAACTTCCATTTATCTAGAATTACTATCCTCCATAGAACCACAAAATGTTAATTAAGCTAGCAAAGATGAATGTTGGGTTAAGGCCATGTATGAAGAAATTGACCAAATTGAAAAGAATGATACTTAGGAATTAGTTCTTAAACCACATGATAAAAATGTTATAGGAACAAAATGGATATTCAAGAACAAGTTGAATGGAAATGGAGAGGTGTTTATGGTAAAACTAGTGTCTTTTCAATCTACTAGGTCCACTAAGATGGGTAGCTATCTTAGAAACAAACAATCAAAGTAACTTGTGATTTCCTTTATGTATGACAGATAAGAGAGAAGCAAAGAATACCAACCTGAATCTTTCACTTGGCTCCTTGCTTGTTTCCTCTCTACCTTGATAGAGCTTGTCGCTCCTTTCCTACTTGTCCCGCTTTATGGAATACCTATAGAGGCAAAACAACAAAACACCATCTAAGCATAGAGATCTATAAAACCATAAACAATGCAGAATCAGAAATACATTAACCATACAATTGCATTCACAAATAGAAAAATTCACAAATACACAAGTATATGGAGGAAAACTCAAATAACTTTATTGATAGTAGAAGAGAGGATTAAAACCTAGTTGTCTAATCTAGCATCATCCTCCCAGCATGAAAGCCCTCTTCACCTCATGAAAATCAATATCACCCAACAATATAATGTCTCAAAGAGAAACCAACATCACTTCCTTACAAATTACAAAATTGCAGCCTCTAGATCTCTCGCATGAGGGATCCATATATAGATGTCTTGCAAGGGGGTGAGTCAACTCTGGGTTTTTGATTAGTGTCATTTCACTGATAGTTCTTGGTTCCACTTGGAGATTTCTTTGATTTCTTACTCATCCCTGGGTGAATTCAGAGAGGCAAGTGTCATAGGAGAAGTTTCTAGAAGATTCCATGAGCATACACTTAGCAAATTGTCTCTGCCATTTGTTTCTTCTCACTCATCGCATCCCACAGAAATCTCTTTCAGTATGCATCGCACCTGGCTAGTGTAGAAGCCAGTATGCATCGCACCTTGAACATGGAGTAGTCAGTATGGTCCATTTTTGGCCAGTTCTAAGTAGTTTTTAAAGTGGAACTTCAGGGAAATGATGTAATCAGTTGACCATGATCCTTTAGGGTATGAAACAACACTTTTAGGGATTAAAAAGCCCTTGGTTTATTGACATATATGATTGGGGTTGCAATGCCCAAATATGTCTATAACAGCTACCCCCTAAAGCATGAGGTCATAAATCTTCTGATGTCAGGTGAAATGCTTTATCATGAGGATTCGAGGTTTTTCGAACTAGAAGGTGACTTGTAATAAGATACAATACAATACATCATCATCATATTATTTTCATGATATAGCTAAGGCGGGCATTCCCATGCTCAGCTTTTATAAATTCATTTTTATGTACATGGAACAGATAAACTGTCTGCAGTTGTAGACCAGTGATTCTTTATATCTAGAGTCACCATCCCTTACCTTGGATGATCATCTGTACAGCTTCTGTGTACATTTGATGTCTTTATTTCCCTGAATATATCACAGCCCAAATGGATGAAACTAGATTCAGGGTCCTCAAACTCGTTCAATCTTCGCTCGTTGTATAAGTCGATCCATGTGAAAAGATGTTTTGAAGTCGAACATGGAAATACATCACCTGATTACCAGCTAATGATGTAAGTTGTTAACATGCATGAGAGGGATCCCTGATAATGATATTGACCCTCAAGGTACTATAGTACAATTCACGTCATGTGAATATATGAGTCGATGTCGAACACCACGTAAAATATTTTGATCGAAGGCCATTGATGTAAACCTGTCATCGGAAGTGAGAAACTTTCCATTGAGGCATGCAAGCTCCAAAGTACTGAAAGGGTTGTTTCTAAGTCAACTTCTTGGATAATGTGCTAATGTCGACAAGAAGTGACTCGTCGTAGGAGGGCCTTGATGTATCCCACATCTACGACATGAAACGAAGAAAATGATTTTGTGGAGGTGAAAACGATCTGATGATACAAGGTTCAGGAATGGCGATCATGAAAAATGGAGAGTGAAGGTATTGTAGTGGATGAGGCATTAGCTGGGTGATAAATTCTCTAAATGACTTCTCTTGAACATATCGGTGACACTGAAATGGATTGGTAGCATTAACCCCAAAAGATGGATGTTACGGAGGACCAATGGTGATATGACCGGTGAATGGAACAACCCAACCTGACTCAATCATGGTGATGGAGTGAAAGTGTCATGTTCAAGAGAAACCTGCTACCAAACAATTTCTTCAAGTTTTTCTTCCCTTTTTCCCTAGTCATTCCTGACCAGTACCTCTTTATTTTTGTAAGGCTTGAGGAGGATAACATATGCTTGTTCTATAATTTTCCCTTCGGGCAAACCTATCGCTCTGTTTTAGTGAGCCTAGCGACAGTGAAACTCGTTCTTGTCTTGGTGGACAAGTTTTTCACTATCGTTTTAATGAGTTTAATGACAAATATAACTCGGTCCTTTTCATGTTTAGAAAGTTTGAAAAGGGATGAAAAGGAAACTCCAGTAGTCCTTTTCGTAGTATAATCCCTTAGATCTGAAAAAGTATAAAATAATATGAAAGGGATGACTTTTCAATTGTTTTAGCGAGCTGAAAAAGACAAGCACTCAATATTTTTTGTTTGATAATCCCTCAGGTTCTAAAAGATTAAAATGTATAGGAGGGATGGTGCTTCTCTTTACTTTAATGAGCTGGAAAGGTGAATAGCTTGATAATCTTTTCATATTTAGTGAGTCTAAAAAGAGCTTAAAAGAAACTTTTTTTTGAGGAACAAGTGATATTTTCAGGTAGCAGCTGGTCCTAGGTAAGTTAGGAACTTCTCAAAACATGGCAGTGAAGATGGTGGCTAATAGAATCACTTTTCGCAGATGTTACTCAAAAGGGTAAAAAATCAAGTGGAAGCGTATGATCGGCCAAAAGAATGGAGGTGATGGAAGAATACAACCAAGGCTCAAAAGGCTGATAGCATGGCAATCACAGAGGGCATTTATTGAAAGCAAGTTTATTTTTTAGTGAGCTTGAACCTTGTGCCAACATGTGCTCAATGCTAGGTTTATTTTTTAATGAGCTTGAACTTTGCGGAAACATTGCTCATGTCAGTTGTTTAAAGATGTTTCTTGTTAGTAGTTCATTTTTTAATGAGCTTGCACCATGCGAAACTTTGCTCATTGCCTTTTCATGCAGGCTAGAAACGACCAAACTATAGAGCTAACTACACTAAATCTAAGGAACTACTGAGGTTAGGTAGGATGGTTTTGTCCTTGGTTGAGGCAAAATCCTTCCTTTTCTTTGTCTGCAGGTCACTGACAAAAGTGAATGGTGGATCATACCATTCACCTAACCTAAGAAGTTGAACTAATCCTAAGCTCAAAAGCTAAACTAAAACTGCTACAAAGCTAAACCAACTGGCCATCTTTTTCCTGCATAAAAAGGGTTGCATGCCCCCAGGTATGAAGAAAAGTAGAGTTTCCAGGTTACATATAGAAGTCCTTGCATTTAAGAAAGATTTTTTTGTCCACAAAGCAGACAAAACACTTCCTTGGCTTTGTCTATCGAAATAGACCAAGGTGAATGGTGTGGGTTGGCACTTCCAATCACATAACCTTTGAGGAGATAAATGTTTCAGACTAATCCCAAATCCTACAAATAAATGGTGTTTTAGACCAATCATATAGCCTACATGGAAATCTATCTATTCAGCTGGGTTTGCCTGCCAAAGCAGACCAGGGTGCATGCCCCCTAGACTTCATTACATTCACCAAACTGCTCGTGGTAATTAGGTGGATGAAATGAAGATTGAGGAGACATTCTTGACGTGAAAATACCATTTAGGGATGATGTTTGAATTGTAGCTATGTTTGAACCAGGAAATGAAAGCTGGTCAATAAGTTGTACCATTCTGCCTTCATGCGGGAAACACATCACTTAGAAGAGTGTGAAAACGATAGCCTCCATGCTATAAACATAGTCACACCCAAGGAGTAGATTGTAATCTAATGGCCCTTGGACCACCGTCATGTTCAAGTGAACAGTTTTCCCTTTCAAAGTTATGGGTAACTTTGGAAGGATCCCTAACGGTTGATTGCTTCCTTTGTTAAAACTTGACAAATTATGATTCTCAGGCAGAAGCAATGGTGAACCAAGTGCTTTCCAAGAAGTAGAGGAAAGGATACTCACTAAAGCCCCTTCATCTATGATGGTGCTAGACACAATCATTTTTTACACTTGTACTATGATCCGGAATGGTATGCTAGATGGAAGGCAGGGTCTTGCTAATTGATTCCAATTGAAGGAAATGACTAGATTGCTCGGATGAGGTACCAGATAAACGACTCAATAAAACCTCCTGAACTAGGGAACTTTCCTCCTGCTGTAAAGGAACGGGTGTATTGTCCCCATGTTCATCAAACTCTGTATTAAAAAAAATAATTTGAATGGTGTTGTTCTCATTCTCTTTTGAAATTGTATCATCTAAAGGTGGACCTTCTGAAGGAAAAACTAGATCGACTGCCATCTCGACCTACTGACTTGCATTCAGTATGGACTCAGAAGGTTTACTTTCAATGTTAAGCATTTTGACTGACAATTGAGTTATGTCAGATGGGTTTTCAACTAGCGATGGACTTGGTAAGAGTCTCTTGTATCCAGGTAGAAGTCGCTACAGTGAAGCAGGACGGTTATGCAAGATTCTCCTGGCCTCATCTAGAAAAGGACATTGGCGAAGGTGATGGTCTTCATCGCATAATTGACATGGAATCTTGACCTTTCCTTTCTGTCTAGGAGCTTCATTTTCACTAGTCGATGATGCGTTGTCAACATGATCGCCAGAAGTTGATGACATCGGATAGTGTGCACGGGGAGACCATTCTCTC
>APFE031346816.1:0-51713 GCA_000404065.3 Pinus taeda
AGAAAGATGATGAGAAGATAGAAGTAGAGTTAAAAAACTTTGTTGACTGATGACATCTGATGGTACAAGTGTCCTCTGGATCATCCTTGGGCATGGAGTCTTCACATAATCATCAGGTGCTACTCCAGTAGTCAACAACCACAAAAAATATGCTACAATAATAAATCGAACCTCCAAAATAGAATTGGAAATCAATAAGTTGCACCTATTAATTACTACCCGGAAATTCTACTACCGCTGTTGTTGGAGGTAAATTGTGATTTATGCCCTCAAATCTACTCCAAAATTTCTGTAAAATTAACTGGAGGCTTCTCTCACCAAAATCTACCAAACCCAAAAAAATCTTGGACAAATTTGAGTTGACCCTAGAAGCCCCAAAAAGTGTGAATTACCCAGAAAATATTATTGTTGTTATTGTTGCTATTAGAGAAGAATTGGAAATTTTGCCATCGAAACTACTCAAAAATTATGCAAATTTAACTTGAGGCTCCTCACACCAAACTCATAAAAACCTGAAAATGGTTTGGCTTAACTCCAAGCCAAAATCAAACCCACAATGTGATGAGAACTACCCAGTTAACCAGCAATACGCCCTACATTTAGTAAGGAATGATTTCGGCCTGAATACTACCTGGAAAATTCTATAAAATTAGTTATACGCTCCTCACACCAAACTAGCAAAACCTAGAAATCGTTTGGGCTAATTCCAGCTAACTCGGAATGCCCAAAATAGAGCAAATTTCCAATTACACAGTTTTACGCCCAACCAGAGAAGAACTGCTGAGAAATGATAAAACTCTCCGGCAAATGGTTGAGAGATTGTGCACAAATATCCTCCGACAAATACCTATGACTCCCAATTAAAAACCAATTAAAAACTCCCAACAAATTCTAGCACCAAACATTAATTAAAACCTTTGTTCTCCAAACCCTACGTAGGCTCTATAAGAAAAAGTTCATCCCAACCAAAAGATATAGGAACAACTCTGAAAAATGATGCCAAACTCCTCCCTTAACCAGTAGAAAATCTCCTGCAAATACCTGTAACCTATAATAGAAAGACGCTACTCCAAATAACCTCTGGGGTTTGTCTTCTGCACCCAGAAATTGCAATTTTTTGTGTGAATTGTCTGCAATAAACTCCAATGGAAGTCTTGAAATAGACTCCCCAAAAGCCTCACTAGGGAGACACTCAAAGTTCTTTGAAGATAGAGGTGGAATTTCTACCACGAAAACCCTTGTGCTAAGTAGCACTAGTTGTCCTGGTTGAACAGCTCAAGAGAACTCCAGTTTAGATGTCAAATAGAAATTATAAGATAGAATGATTTGCAATTGAGTTCCTCCTTTTATAATTCTTCATGGAGCCTCCCTCTAGCTTCTAGATTCTCCCTTTTTCTTTATAATTTAATTGGTGGGGTTATTTTCTACTTTTTGCCACCATTTGAATAAAATAATAATTTGTTGTCATTCCAATTAAATAATAATTTTCTTCCATTCTCCAATAAAATATTACTTTTCACCATTCTCCATTAAAATAATAATTTATGCTTTTCTCCCACAAAATAATATTTTCTCCTTCTTATTTAATATCTCCAAAATTTGCAAAACTCCTTAGTGAATTTTCCACTCACAAAAATTGGAGACATAACAAAATGTTTCTTGGATTACGAAATATCTTAGATATATCTTAGGACTATTAGAAGGTGATTAATTGAGATGTTATATCACTATTAAGAGCTCTTTAAGGTCTGGTCATTAAAACAGAGTGGAGAAGAGGTGATGAGAAGCAAGCCCTTAGGCCTACAAGCCTTGTTAAATGGATAGATGGACTTCCAATATGCACTAGGGCTCCTCCAAACACCTACAACACCAATTTTAGTATGATGAAAACCCCAAAATGATAGATCAATCCTCTTATGACAATGGCTAGGATTTCTGGGGTTAATTCATGGGCTAGTGAGACTTCAAGCCCCTTGAATCCTTCTTCAAACTAATGATAGGTCTGCAAATCCAAGTGTTAGCTTGAAACACAACAAATCAATGGCAAAAAAGATATGAAAACCCTTGCCAAACTTACGATAAACTTGCAAACACAAAGATTAGTGCCAAAATCAAATGTAAAGGGCAAAAAAATGAGCCAAAAGGGAACGTGCTAGCAAATGAAGGCCTAATGAGGCATGCAACTAGGGTTAAAGAGGGAAAAGGGGTTGTAGCCAAGGGCTAGAAGTCCTCTAAGGCCTGTGGCCAAGAAGAACAACCCTTTTTGGGGTTGCGGCGAAGGGAATCAAGCCTCAAAAAGGCCTTAAAACGGTTGTGGCCAGCCTCAAACCCACACGACACCCCTACAATGACAAGATTAGCCAAGAAATCACTACAAAATCACCTCTAGAAACCCTCCGAGGGGTTGCAACCTACCTTCTTTGACTAAACATTAAGCAAGTGAGGCCTGGAATGGTTAGATCTAAACCCTCAAAAGCTTGGATCAGGCCCTCACACTTGGACATCTTCCTTCCTTGGGTTGGAGAGCTTCTCTAGAGGCCTAGAAACTCCTGAAACCCTAGCCATTTGGGCTAGGTGAGGCTAGGGCTCTCCCAAAATCAAATCTCATTTCAATTCCTTGAGTTAGCACCTGCACAAATGAGAAATAGAAAGCCCAAATACTCAATATATATAAAAATTCAAATAAAATTATAAAACCCCAATGCTATACAAAATAGAAACAATGGGTTAGAATTAAAATACAAGGGTTAGAGAAGAAAATTTATTTACAAATATTTACAATATTTACAAAACTAAAATTGCTCTTATTAGCATAGTAAATCCTTGTAGCACAAGTACATAGATGAGAAAGTTCGAATAAATTAAGTTTTGGCAAAACCCTCCTGCATCGAATATTTGTTAGATCAAGACTTGAAGTCAAATGAAGTGTTATCCCCTCACAATCTATGAACTTAGAGTTTCCAAGGGCTGGAGCGACCTGTAGATCAATTCACTTCGAAAAATAGATTATTATATCAAAAGGGGTTTAATACACACAAGAGATCAAGAAGTCTAGAGATATCTGTCAGATCTAATAAACCTAGAGTGCTTCCTCTACCCCAACACCTAAAGCAATATATCTGTACTAATAGATGTTCCTACTACTGAAAATTTGTTAAAATTGGCAACTAGGGCGAAATTCCACCTTGGGGCAGGCATTTGATGGAGATGATCATTGCATTAAATTCCTCTTTTTGACAGGACCAAAATTGATATAAAGATCATCTAATTTGAACAAGCAAAAGTGTAACTTTGAATTTATGCCCACACATGTGCATATTGTTTAGGTTAGCCACATCATCATGTAGGCTCATGAAGCCCAATGGACATGTCACTTCACCCACACCGACTTGTATAAATACAAGTGACCTCTCACGTCATTTGGGATCATCATCACTCACACATTCTTCTCTCTCCTTTTATCATTGTTTCGTACAGCTATTAGACATTCTCTCTCTCTCACGTGTGGCACAAGGAGGTCGAATTTCTGGACAAAATTGCAAGACCGAAAATTTCAGGAGTTGACCAACTTTGACCAGCATTGACCAAGGACTCTTTGACCAGTTTTCACTGCGATTTTTGGAGGATTATTTCTATTTCTCTAGGCCGCATTACTAGGCACATAAATCGACAAAAGTTGGGCACTTTGACCAGTGTTGACTTCAGGGTTTACAACTTTTACCATAGAAAATTACAATAGACTTTCTCTCTCCTTTGACCGAATTTGC
Organism: Pinus taeda; assembly: GCA_000404065.3. Classification (NCBI taxonomy): domain Eukaryota; kingdom Viridiplantae; phylum Streptophyta; class Pinopsida; order Pinales; family Pinaceae; genus Pinus; species Pinus taeda. The sequence goes on from APFE031346816.1 coordinate 3,768, forward strand.
CTGGACTTTGAAGGACAGTTTTGGGCTAACTTTGACATGTAAGGAAGGCCAAATTTGACTGGGTTTGACAGACCTTCAAGTGGACTGTTTAACAGTTGTGTTGACCATTTTTGACTTTCTAGTTACGCCTTAATTTCACTACAGTTGACTACAGATTTGACAGGGTTGTTTGACTTTGATATGGCAAGTCAATTTTGACTTTTGCACTATCTGTTGAACATTTGATATAATAATAAGAAAAATTGATCAAAGCGTTTTCCCCACATTGGGGTTTTTCCCTGGCATTCGCCAAATTTGGTGTCCTCTTGTCTTGGCTTGTCTTTTGTGTTTTATTTTACGTTCTATCTACAGGTACTATCAATGTGATTTATGGTTAATGTGATTGCTATTGGAAACTAATTTGGAAAATTGTCATTGGGGTACTTAAAGTACATTGAAGTAATTGTGCTAAGCAAGAACATACCATTGTTATCTAAATTTAACACGGTATCAGAGCCCAGGTGAAGACAAAGCCCAAGCAAGAGAGAGAAAAGCAATCACCAAGAAAGGTTTATTGGACAAGATTCAATGGCTTCTTCATCTTAGTTCAAGGCTAAGGACAAGCTCAATGACAAATCTGACTATCATGCATGGAAGATGACTTTGGACCTGACTTTGGAGGAGCATGAAGTATTGGACTATGTGCAGGGAAAAGTGGTGGAGCCTCCTTCAAATGAACTAGCTGCTGCTAAGACGAAGTATAGAAAAGGTGAGGTCAAAGCAATGAAAATTTTGGTTGATTCTATTCAAAAGCATTTGGTTGCCTATATTTCTAATTTGGGAACTTCAAAGGAAATATATGATACATTGGTTGGGAGTTCAAAGTGAACAATGCAAATCAAATCCTCTTTCTCAAAAACAAATTGAAGGACATCAAGATGGATAAAGGGGAGTCCATTCAATCCTACTTCATGAGGATCACACAAATCAAGAATGACATTTTGTCTATTGGAGAAGTTATTGCGGATAGGAAGCTCGCTCTCATTGCATTTAGGGGTCTTTCAAGAGCATGGGATGTTTTTAACACCAACATTCTCAACAATGACAGGATTCCTAGTTTCGATGAATTATTGGCTAGATGCACTCAAGAGGAGACAAGGATGATGGAGAGAGACAAGCCTTCAAATCGAAATGAACCCAGTGCTTTCTCTGCTCATGCAAAGAAGAAAAATAATGTTGCTCCAAAGAGACAGGGTCAAGGGTTCAAGCAGGGATTCAAAGAAGGAAGAAAATGACAGTGCTTCAATTGTAACAAGTTTGGCCACTATGCTAGAAAGTGTCCTCACAAGAAGAACTCTCCAAGGGATGATGACAATAACAACAACAACAAAGGCAATGGCAACCAAAGGAACAAAAAGCTCAACAATAAAAGAAAAAGGAATGCTCTCGTTGCTCAATATGGAAATGGTTGACCTCCCAAAAGATCAAGAAACTCCAGGTATGAGGAAAGTAATGTTGTAGAAAAACAAAATGGATTTTATCTTATTTCCACTCTATCTACTGCCTCTCCTCTGGACACTTTAGATCATTGGTTGATTGATAGTGGAGCCTCAAGGCACTTCACTTGGTACTAAGAGGCCCTCTCCAGTTTGATTGAAAAGAAGATTATTTGGAGATCATACTTGGAGACAATGCCACCTACCCCGTAAAAGGGATAGGTACTGTCACTCTTCACTTGAATCAAGGTCAAACCATTCATCTACAAGAAGTATTGTATGTGCCCGATTTGAAGAAGAACCTAGGGTCTACTTTTGCGATGGAAGATAAAGGCCTCAAGGTAGCATTCATTGATGGAAAGGTAAATATTAGGAAAAGAAACCCTAAAGATGCATTCACACTTGGATTTAGGGTTGATGGTCTCTATCAAGTTGGAGGAAGTCCTTTAGGAGCCTTGACTTGTGATGTTTCACTTCAATCTGAGCTATGTCACCGAAGGTTCTTCCACTTACATTACAAAGCCTTACCTGGGGTAAGGAAGATGGTCACATGTATGCCCAATTTCAACAAGAATCATGAAGGAGTTTGTCAGGGTTGTGCAACTAGGAAACTTACAAGGGAACCATTCCCTTCAAGTGAAGGCCAAACTACTGATATTCTCCAATTGGTCCATTTTGACCTATTTGGTATGTTGCCCATAACATGAATGGGAGAATACTTATACTATACAATTTTTGTGGATAACTTCTCTCGCAAAACATGGATCTATTTCTTGAAGAAGAAGGATGAAGTGTTCAAATGGTTATGTTTTTTCAAAGCCTTGGTGGAGAATCAAACAAAGAAGAAGATCAAAATATTGAGGACTGACAATGGAACCAAATATGAATCAAATGAATTCAATGACTTTTGCAGAGAGGTTGGCATTACGAGGGAGATAGTTGTTGCATACACTCCTTAGCAAAATGGAGTTGCTAAAAGGAAGAATCGAACAATTCTGGAAACCACCTGTGCCATGCTCCATGATCAAGGTCTACCAAAGTTCTTATGGGGAGAAGCTGCCAACACTACTGCGTATGTTCAAAATAGGAGCCCGCATGAAGCACTAGATTTCAAGACACCTGAAGAAGTTTTCACTGGCAGTAAATCTGATGTTTCTCATTTTAGAATTTTTGGTTGTCACGTATATTTTCATGTGCCTAAAGAGAAAAGAAACAAGTTGGAAGCATCTGGGAAGAAAGGTATATTTGTAGGCTACAATGAAAATTTAAAGGCATGAAGAATTTATGTGTCGGGTCAAAGAGATGTGGAAGAAAGCCATGATGTCACCTTCAATGAAGACACTACCCTTGGGAAAGCCAGAGATCTCCCCATTCCAAGGAAGGATAATGATGATGTTGCAGAAAAACAGGATGAACCTCTGACAGATGAGCCTATGCCTGATGTTGAAGACCTAATGGTTCCCACTAATCCACCTCCTAGTGATCCCTCTACCTCAAGGAGAATACCTTTGTGGCTCAATGATACTCTCGAAGATGTTGAAAGACATATTGCTCCAAGAGGGACATTCCGTGAAAATAAGAAGCCGAACAGGTATCAAGGGTACTTAGCTGTTATGAGTACTATTGTTTAAAAAAAGCCATGTACATTCAAAGAAGTCATAAAGCACCAAGCCTGGAAGGATGCAATGAATGAAGAGTATGAATCTATCATGAAAAATGATGTCTGGGATGCAGTGCCTAGACCGAAGGACAAGTCCATAGTTGGCTATACAAAATCAAACATGGAGCAGATGGGAGTGCTCAAAAATATAAGGCCCGGTTTGTTGCTCGAGGCTTCTCTCAAAAGGAAGGAGTGGACCATGACGAGATATTTGCACCGGTTGCCCAACATACCACTATCCGATCTATTATTTCTGTTGTTACCACTCAAGGATGGAGCCTACATCAAATGGACGTTAAGGTTGCTTTCTTAGATGGCTCACTTAAGGAGGAAGTCCACTTGAAACAACCTCAGGGGTTCGAAGTACAAGATCGAAGGACACATGTATGCAGGTTGAAGAAAGCCCTTTATGGCTTGAAGCAAGCCCCTAGGGCTTGGTATAAGAGGATTGATAGCTATCTTATGAAGCTGGGATTTACGAGGAGCAATGTTGACCCTAACCTATACTTCAAGGTTCAAAAGGACATGCCTCTCATCTTGGTCCTTTATGTAGATGATCTCTTTCTGACAGGGGCAGACCCTCGCATTTATCAATGCAAGAGGGAGTTGGCTTTCGAGTTTGAGATAAAGGACTTAGGGCTGATGCACTACTTCCTAGGCCTGGAGATCTAGCAAAAGCCAAGTGAGATTTTCCTTCTCAAGGAAAATACATTGTGAAGTTGCTCAAGAGATGTGGGATGGTGGATTACAAGTCTGTGTCTACTCCAATGGAACTCAACTTCAAGAAGTTATGTGGAAGTGTTGTTGGGCTCAAATTGGCAAACCCTTCTAAAAATAGAAAACTTGTGGGGGGTCTGATGTTCTTGGTAAACTCTCGTCAAGGCATATGCTTCATTGTGAATACATTGAGTCAATTTATGTTTGAGCCTCATCACACACATTGGATTGCTACTATTTTACTCTTAAGATATCTCCGTGGCACAATCAACTATGGACTGAAATACATTGCCGAGAATTAGAGGCTACATGGATATACCGATGCTAACTGGGTTAGCAATGTGGTGGATCAAAAAAGTACATCTGGATGTTGCTTCTCCTTAGGGTCTACTTCGATTTCATGTATGAGCAGGAAGCAAAAATTGGTTGTTTTAAGCACTACCAAGGCCGAATACATTGCGGCTAGTATGGATTGTTCTGAAGTTGTTTGTTTGAGGAAGCTCCTCAGTGAGCTATTTGAGCACGTGCAGGACACCACCATGATCTTCTACGACAACCAGAGTGGGATTTGCCTTTTAGAGAATCCTGTGTTCCACGACCACTCCAAGCACATTGATATCAGGTACCACTTTATTCGGGATATGGTACAGCGGGGAGCAATAAGGCTCGAACACATCAGGACTGATGAGCAAGTCGCAGACGTCCTCAGAAAGCCCTTAAAGAAGGTCAAATTCTTAGCCTTCCGAGAGACTTGGAGTCATGGAAAGACCCTCCCATGAGGGTCTCGCTTGAGTTGGACATTGAGCTCTGGGAGCTCTTGGGGGCTTGAGGTACTTCTTGGAGCTATAAGCGACTATAGGGTGAATGGTTCACCTTCCCCTATTAGTGCATTGTGTACAAGGTGAGTGGTTCACCTTCCCCTATTGGTGCACTGTGTACAAGGTGAGTGGTTCACCTTCCCCTATGATACCCCATGATGGTTAACATGTGTGAAGGGTGAGTGGTTCACCTTCCCCTCTGCTTGACATATGCATAGGATGAGTGGTCCATGCTCTCCTATGGCATATGAACAGGACGAGTGGTTCACCTTCTTCTGCTGATGGCCCAGCATACATCCTACCCATTTAGTTCAGGACTCATGATAAGTACCTCTCATCTGGCCAATGAGTTGAGAAAAGTGGTTAGGGACCATAGCACTATCAATGGATGCATTGTGTACTGACGTACTTCCTATGACTAGGATGCATGATGTTCAACAACTTGATCTGGCATCTCTGATTGAGGTTCGACCTTTGGACTGGCTTTTGTCAGTGGAGAGTGGTAAGTTCTTGTGACTCACTCTCGATCAATTCCTCTTCATTATTCATATCAGTGTTCAGTGGAACAGAGATCAGATGAGATACAAAGATGATTCATGACAACAAGATGGCATGATGATCGATGATGATGGATGGATTGGCAGGTGGAATTATCCCTAGTTGAGAGGGACAGTTAAAATTGGCAACTAGGGGCAAATTCCACCTTGGGACAGCTCATTTGATGGAGATGATGATTGCATTAAATTCCTCTTTTTGAGAGGACCAAAATTGATATAAAGATCATCTAATTTGGTCAAGCAAAAGTGTTTTTTGAATTTATGCCCAAACGTGAAAATTGTTTAGGTCAGCCACATCATCATGTAGGCTCATGAAGCCCAATGAACGTGTCACTTCACCCTCAACGACTTGTATAAATACAAGTGACCTCTCAACTCATTTGGGATCATGATCACTCAAACATTCTTCTCTCTCCTTTTATCATTGGTTCGTACAACTATTGGGCATTCTCTCTCTCACACATGTAACACAAGGAGGTTGAATTTCTAGATAGAATTGCAGGGCTGAAAATTTGAGGAGTTGACCAAGTTTGACCAGCGTTGACCAGGGACTCTTTGACCAGTTTTGACTGCGATTTTTGGAGGATTATTTTTGTTTCTCTAGGCCACATTACTGGGCACATAAATCAATCAAATTTGGGCACTTCGACCAATGTTGACTTCAAGGTTGACAACAACTTTTACCATAGAAAATTACAATATTCTCTCTCCTTTGACCGAATTTGAGTAGACTTTGAAGGACTATTTTGGGCTAACTTTGATAAGTAAGGAAGGCCGAATTTGACTGGGTTTGACCAAGCTTCAAGTGGACTATTTGACAGTTGCGTTGACCATCTTTGACTTTCTGGTTATGGCTGAGTTTGACTACAGTTGACTGCAGATTTGACAGGGTTGTTTTGACTTTGATATGGCAAGTCAATTTTGACTTTTGTACTCTCTCTACTGAACATTTGATATAATAATAAGAAGAATTGATCAAAGGGTTTGCCCCACATTGGGGTTTTTCCCTGGCATCCACCAAATTTGGTGTCCTCTTGTCTTGGCTTGTCTTCTGCGTTTTATTTTATGTTCTATATACGGTTCTGTCAATGTGATTTATGGTTAATGTGATTGCTATTGGAAACTAATTTGGAAAATTGTCATTGTGTTTCTTAAAGTACATTGAAGTAACTGTGCTAAGCATAGAACATACCATTGTTATCTAAATTGAACACAATTGAAATAATATTCATGCAATATATTAGCTCAAAGCATAAAAAATTAAATCATCCAACACATACCACAAATTACCAAGTGAGAGACACCATGAATTGAACCCCAAAGTCTTATGCTTTGTCACAAAATCCAGCAGAGCCTTGCTCAGTACAAAATTCTGATCTAGTTACATCATTCTTTGTTACAATGAGAAGCTTGGTAGCTTCCTTATATAGAAAAAATGAGAATGAATAACCCCTCCCAGTGGAAATAACTGCTAGTTCCTTGATCTGTGGCTTGATCCTCGTCAAAATAATTTGAACCATTCATCTTCTTGAAAAAAATCGATCTCCTTAGTTGATGGAGAGAGATCCTTTGATCCTAGTCAAAATTTAAATTTTATTCCTTGATTTTGACTAAAAATTCGAATTCCTCATTAAACCCCTTTTTTGTTAGTCCAAAAAATAATTTTTTGAACTTTTACCCTCAAAAACTCTTCTTTGACCTAACCACCATGGCCTAAAGGGTCATTTTCTTTTAAAATTTTGACTTTTCCTTTGCTAGAGGACCTCATAAAATTGATTTTTCTGGACCCACGAATTTTTTATCATTTTTTATCAATTTCCACTTGGAGGGTGATTTATTTTCCCTTCATTTTATTTTTTGAATAATTTATGGCTAACATTAATTTTTATTTTTGCCAAAAAATAAAATTAAAATGACTCGAGGTTAATTATTTTTCCACCCTCTAAGTGTATTCTAAAAAAAAAATTAGCCATGGTGTCTAAGTATGAGTAACCATGCACTAAATTATTACTAAACACACTTTTACATCAAATACTACAATTTCAACCCTTGGAAGGGGAAATACACGTATAAACATATGCTCTTGAGACTTCACCAAATTTTGCGACAAGACACATGATTTAATATGAAAAATGCATAGACTCGATAAACACTAGGAGTCACCTAAGGCCTCGTCAATGAGTTCCACGCTAGCTTTGGGGTATATCTAGGAGAAAAACTCTGCCAATTATTTGTGTCTACAAACACACGAAATTTGGGGAGGTTAAAAAAATCCCTAGGATGAAACCCTTTGAGAAGAATCATAGGCTTACCAAGGTGTTATTACATGGCTTAATAGTCATGCTAGAATCATTTACAATAATTTTGCAGAATTTGGGATTACAATGATGAAATTGAAGTTGAATGATGACAATGATCTTGAAAAAAATTTGTTCACTGCTTTGTACTCTGCTTCTTGGAACTATTGACATGTACATGGTCAACAGGAGGTAACATAATTACATGCTCGAAGCCCCAAATCTGGAAGGGAAACCCACTATGAAGTGTCCATTTTTTGCCCTTCATTAACAAGCTTATACACTCAATTGCACTAATGAATTGTTGTATCTGAAGGTGAGGAGGCGCATTGGATCTTATACAGGATTAGCAAGTGGTTTCACTTAAGGCTTGGCCTCCCTATATGGGATCCAAGCCCACCAAAGGATCATAATCACACTTGGGTCTAATTCTCTTGAGGAATTTCACACTTTTCTCTTGGTTGTCTATTGGAGATCTCTTAATGCATTTCAATATATTTGGAACTGAAATTTCACTCTATATTCGAGCCATTTTCTTGATCTTGGATTGCATATATCTCTTGTTATCTTGTAAGTAATCTTGTTGAAGATTTTTGCATGAAAAATGTCTAATGTGTGTAATTATTGCAACTAGCTATTTCTTTTGTGCCCTAATTTATTGAATATCATTGTAAAAATTATTAGATTGTGAAATTGCACATGTTACTCATTGAATAACAAGTAGATGAATGTTCCTAGTGGATTGAAATTTGATTTTCTTCCATGAAAGTCCATAGATCTTAGATGGGTAAATGTTAAAGAGTGGTTGCATCGCTTTTTAGCCTCTTGGTTGATGCATAATGTGATTTACAATGCCCATTCACAGGAGGGGCTCAGATAATAGGTTGCTTGTTTTAGAAGCAAAAGAAGGGCCCTCCAAGAAAGGCTTGAGGGAAGGATGATCTCGAGTTTAGGAATATTCAAAATTGATGAATGCCTAAGATCAAAACTTCCAAAATCCCTTAATAGTCATTGGTGTGTTTATACTAGGGTTCAAAGTGAGGCAGGGATATCTCAATCAATGGAAAAATTCAATTAAAGTGTGAGCTTTGGGAGAATCGAGGGTGACTTTCCACGAAAAACCCCTTGAGAGAAATACAATAAGAGACCAAGGGTTGAGAGATACATCATGGTAAAGGTTCATCTAATGATTACCTATACTTGAGAGAAAAGGTTTTGAATGATAAACTACAAAGTGCAAACCTTCAAGAAATCCCCAACTCAAAGCAGCTTCAAGCGTTCCCTCTCGGTGTAATAGTTAAGGAATCAATTTATTTGAAATTTCACCGTCGGAATTCGTTCAAAACTAGAGAATGCCTAGAGAAGACAAAAATGAAGAAACTTGTCTGGACATAATCCTAAAATTCCTCCTCCCTAAAATTTCGCACCAAGCCCTAGAAAATCTCATTATCCTTGGGTGACAAAGAAAAGAGGTGAAAGAATGATATTTCGTTAAGTTAATGTGATCACCAAGGATCAAGGACCTGTGCCTAGTCTATTGCGAGAATGGAGTCAAGAATGAGATTGATTTAGGGTTTTGTTCTATCAAGGAGCCTAATTGCAGCTCCACATGCCCTAATGAAGCAACTACCCGACTACAACAAGGATTTATACTTTGACTTGTCAAATAATGGAGTTTTAGGGTTAGGTTTTCAAAGACAACTCTTAGGAACATTTGCTTTTTCTCACCCAATGAATAATGCTTGCAATAGATCAAGATTACCAAAGTGATTCAAGAATTTTGCACAATTTAGAGCACAAGCAGCATCATGATGCAGAATTCCATACATTAAACATATAATGAAAATTTCGCATAAAAGAGAAACTTGCATGGCAGAGAAAAAGTATATCCATCCATCACATTGCAAGAGAGAAGCTCCATAATAGAATTGCATTAATCCAAACATCAAAATGCATTAAAGAATCTACAATTCATCCTCCAATAGCTATAGCGAAATTCCAAAAGAAACAATTATCCGATGATGAGTTACAAATGAGGCCTCACTTGTATTTATATGCCTCTAATAGTTCAATAGGTCTAATTAGCCTAAAAAACCCCCAAAAGTATCTCTAATGTGCAAAATAACACCGTAATTGGTGACAAGCCCACCAAACAGTTCCATAACATGAAAAATAAGCCTCTCAAGAGGGGCGAAATGATAATACAATAGCTAGGAGGGTCGTTGGAAGGCCAAATTGAGTCCCTCATGAACCAAAATGAATAGGAGGGCTCCACTAACAATGATAAAGGGGGTGGCCCCTTAATCTCCAAGCAAATAACCAGTGGTGCTCCCAAGTGGTGGTGGGAGCACAAACACATCCTCATGGGTCTCCAAGTGAATCAATAATGCATGTATACCATCTACAAGGACTATACAATGATGACATAAGCCCTCCCTATGCCTCCCATGGTGAGAAACATCCTCATCTAGGCCCTGGAACATCTATCAAGTGTGTGGTGCAAGTGTGAAGTTGGTTGGGCATGGTGGTCCAGGTGCATCATCCTCATCCAAAAGGTTCAACACGAGCAATCAATGAATGGTGTTGAGGGATCAATGAAGCGGTAATCTTCTCTTCTTTATGGTGGAGGCCCATGGCTCTCAACGCTCACCCTACAAGTGTCAATATGACTCTCTAAAGGGCTTGGACCCCGTATAGGGAGACAAAACCCTAAGTGGTGACCCACCTGCAATCCTATATAAGATCCAATGTGTCCCCTTGCCTTCTAGTACAATTAGAGTAATCAAGTAAAAGAGCTTACAAATCACGGAATCAAATGGACACTACATAGTGGCATGCCCTTCCAAAGTGGGGCTTTAGCATGTACAAGTGTCTCCAAGCTCAATAAGAGGGTTAACCAAGGGCCCTATTATGTGGTTTCTACCTCTAAAGGGGGTGACATGTCCATGGTACATCCATCAATTGGTAAGTAGCATGTGATATAATGGTGGAACGGAATGGGGCATCAAGGTAAGGCAAAAAGCAAAAGGCTATAGTACAAGGGTAGCCAAAATAAGGGAAGTCCACACTTGGGTGTATGAATGTAGGAGGGAGCAATCGTGGTACATGAGTTACCCCAACGTTTGTTTTTCCACCATTCTTCATATGCCTTTTGCTTTTTATTGAATTTCTTTTGTAATTGCTCAAGGCCCACAGGATGAGAGCATGATGTGTGAGATATAGCAGTGATTACCCCCATAAGGTGGGGTAGTTCATCGCCCAAAAGGGGTTGGGACAATCATGGGTTCCTTAATGATGTAAGGGGCCAATATGAGGGGCCATAAGAACCAAGGTGATGGCCATAATGATAGAGGTAAAGCTCACGCTTGGCTTTTGCCCACATGCTAAATCTGTATGTCCCTACCATCTTTTGCATTTTATGGTACATTTCCTATTGAGAGAGGCCAAATTATGCTTTTTCTTTTTTTATTAGTTGCATCAACCTCTAGGGCAAAGTTCCAAGCCGGACCCAAAGTGTGGACAAGGGGAGGGGTCAGCTAATTCCTTGTGGACCCAATGGACAAATGTGGATTCGGAAGGGAAAAGCGATGAATCGGATTAAAATGAGTGGAGGGGGGTGATGTATATGGTATCTGGAAGCAGGACCACGCAACCAAAATCAGGGTTTGCCATGTAGTGCCATCCCTAAAACTAGTAGCCAGTAAATGAGATGCCACGGGACTAGGATACAAGGTTAACCATCAAATCGGGCATAGGAGACAAGAGTACAGACCAAGCCCACTCTTTCCACCGAATCCCCCCAATAATCTATGCCCAAAAGTGTCCATGATAAGTAAATAAAAATACCCAACTACACAATGAAAAGTCATACCTTCAAGGTCGAGAGGCCCACCTTCAAACATACAATCATAACAGATGGGCGACGAACCACATTGCTAGCTCAAGTGGCGGAGATAGTGGCGCATCAAGTTATTTGGTGGCTGCAAGGGATGGTTGGTTGCAGGTTGAGGACCGTCTAGGAGAAAAAAAAATCTCCCATAGGAGTCACCCACAAGTGGTGGGTAACAGGTCACTAGGAACCACGTTGATGGCCATAATGATAGGGGTAGAGCTCATGTTTGGCTTTTGCCCACGTGCTAAATTTGTTTGTCTCGACCATTTTTTGCATTTTATGGTACATTTCCTATTGAAAGTGGCCAAATTATGTTTTTTCTTTCTTTTTAGTTGCATCAAGATTCGAGCATCGTTCCATGCTCGACCCAAGGTGTGGACAGGGGAAGGGGGAGGCTAGCTCCTTGTGGACCTAGAAAACATATGTAGACCCAGATGGAAAATATGGTGAATGGGGTTTTAATGAGTGGAGGGGAGTGATGTATGTGGTGTCGGGAAATGGGACCACACAACCAAAATCGAGGTTTCCCATGTAGTGCCACCCCTAAAGCTAGTAGCCAATAAAGGAGATCCCACGGGACTAGGATACAAGGTTAACCATCAAATTGGACAGAGACGATAGTACAAACCAAGCCCACTCTTCCGTTGAATCCCCCCACTAATCCATGCCCAAAGTGTCCATGATAAGTAAACAAAAGTACCCAACTACACAATGAAAAGTCAAACCTTCAAGGTTGGAAGGCCCACCTTCAAAAATATGATCATGACCAATGGGCGAGGGAGCATATGGCTGGCTCAGGTGGCAGAGATAGTGGCACATCGAGCTATCTGGTGGTTGCAAGGGGCTGCTAGCTACTGGCTAAGGACCATCTAGGAGAAAACAATTTCTCCTATGGATACTACACACATGTGGTGGGTAACATCCGACTCCAACTAGGACATGATCTCTCAGAAGAGTGCCAAAACGGAATCAAACAGGGAGGTCTCAAGAACACCAGCAATTTGTTAGTTTGAAATAAGATAGATCAGTCCTCTTATGACAATGGTTAGGGCTTCTAGGTCTGATTGATGGATTGTTGAGTTACTTTAGGCCTTGAAACCCTTGTCAAAGAGGCTAACATGTCTAAAGAACAAATAGTTAGCAAAGAAAACCCAAGAGTTATGGCTCAAAATGATAGAAATCAATTACAAACAATTGCCAAACTTACCCTAGGCCTGCAACCACAAAGATTAGTGTCACAAAATAGCCCAAAAATCCAATGTTCCACCAAGACTCCAGTGCGGGGAGACGTAGAGCGAGGTCGTGTAGGAGTACCCTCAAATTTTAGGGAAATTTCGGGGGTGCGGGGGACGTCGAGGAATATAATATATATATTATATATATATATATATATATATACATATAATATACAATATAATATATATATATATATATATATATAATTCAAGTTCATATTCATTGTTCAATAATGAAAGCATAAATACTAAATAGATTAGTAGAAATATGGATACCAATACATTGAAAATTCAAATTTAATCCACACATAAAATTTAAATTCATAATTGAATTAAATAATGACATACATTAATCCATCCTCATCATTCATTTTGATACATACATCATTCATATGACATACTCATTATTCAACCATACCATAAGATTCAATACAAAAATTCAGTACTGAAATATTCAAATGCATTGATCCATATCATTCATCATTCATCACTCTACAATCTACATTGATTTTAAAATTAAATTCATCATTCATCATTCTAGAATCTAAACTGAAAGCAAAACATACTAGTATATTACTATATACTATATACCAGATACTGAATTTTTGACGGGGGGCGCCAAGACGCACCCCTTTAGGGGAGTCTCATCCCCCACACTAGGGAAACGCACCCCCTTGCGTCCCCCCAAGACTCCCCAAAAATTTGAATTTATGCTTTCAATAATGAAAGCATAAATACTATATAGATTAATAGAAATATGGATACCAATACATTGAAAATTCAAATTTGATCCACACATAAAATTTAAATTCATAATTGAATTAAATAATGACATACATTGATCCATATAGTAATAAATATGAAAGAGTCAATAGTTATAAAAAGTACTAGAAACTAGAAAAGACAAGTAAATCTATTGTCTACTACTTGACCCTCTTGCCACAAGAAATTTCTTATATCTTGTCTCATGTTTTATCAGGAGTCTCCTCCTGCATAGTCGAACAGCAATGTTCCACCAAGACTCCAGTGCGGGGAGACGCACAGAGGGGACGTGTGGGAGTACCCTCAAATTTTAGGGAAATTTTGAGGGTGCGGGGGGGCGTCGAGGTATATAATTTACATACATACATATATATATATATATATATATAATTCAAGTTCATATTCATTGTTCAATAACGAAAGCATAAATATTAAATAGATTAATAGTAATATGGATACCGATAGATTGAAAATTCAAATTTGATCCACACATAAAATTTAAATTCACAATTGAATTAAATAATGGCATACATTGATCCATCCTCATCATTCATTTTGATACATACATCATTCATATGACATACTCATTATTCAGCCACATCATAAGATTCAATAAAAAAAATTCAATAATGAAATATTCGAATGCATTGATCCATATCATTCATCATTCATCACTCTACAATCTACATTGATTTTAAAATTAAATTCATCATTCATCATTCTAGAATCTAAACTAAAAGCAAAACATACTAGTATATTACTATATACTATATACTAGATACGGAAGTTTTGAGGGGGGACACCCAGACGCACCCCTTTTGGGGAGTCTCCCCCCCCCCCAAAACTGGGGAAACGCACCCCCTTGCGTCTCCCCAAGACTTCCCAAAAACGGTGCGTGGGGAAACGCACCCCCAATAGACTCCCTGTCCCAGGTGCGTGGGGTGTGAGGGGTGCATGCACCCGACCCTGGCGAGCGCGTCCTCGTGGAACACTGCAAAAATCATTGAAATGAAGGGATGAATGCCCAAAGAGGCCAGCGACTAGGGTGAGAAGGCCTAATAGGCCTACAGTTTAGGGAAAATGGCCCTCTAAGGTCTGCGGCCTATGGTTTCAAGCCCACTAAGTGTTGCCACTATCAAGAAAAGGCCTAAGGTGTGGAAGAGGAAACCCTAGGAGGGTTGCGGCTTAGCAAGACAAGCCCTATAAGGGTTGTGGCCTGCCCCAAAAAGGCCTGCAACCAGCCCTTAGAGGTTGTTGTTAGGGTACAGTCCACAAGGGCTATGGCTAGCCTCCAAGATGAAATCCCTCACGGCACCCAAAAAAATGACTTTGGCCCCCTGCAAAAACCAATTTTACCTCAAAAAAATCATTGCTTCCTTCTTCAATTGGACGTTGAGTTGTTGGGAGATGGAAAGGGCTCAAAATGATTGAAAGCAATTGTACCTTAGGCCTGCAACCACAAAGATTAGTGTCAAATTTAATGCCAAAGCCTCACAAAATAGCCCAAATATCATTGAAATGAAGGGATGAATGCCCAAATAGGCCAGCGGCTAGGGTGAGAAGGCCTAATAGGCTTGTGGTCTAGGTAAAATGGCCCTCTGAGGTCTACGGCCTAAAGTTTCAAGCTCACTAAGTGCTGCCGCTATCAAGAAAAGACCTTCGAGGCCTGAGGTATGGAGGAGGAAACCCTAGAACGGTTGCAGCGTAGAAAGACAAGCCCTATAAGGGTTGTGGCATACCCAAAATAGGCCAAAAAGGCCTGCAGCCAGGCCTTAGATGTTGTTGTTAGGGTAGAAGGGGTCCACAAGGGCTGCGGCTAGCCTCCAAGAGGCTAGAATCCCTCGCGGCACCTGAAAAAAATGACTTCGGCCCCTTGCAAAAACCAATTTTACCTCAAAAAATCATTGCAAAAGGCCCAAAAGGGGGAGCGGCTTCCTTCTTCAACTGGAGGTTGAGTTGTTGGGAGATGGAAAGGGCTAGATCTTACGCTCTAGGGCCTAGATCAGCCTTCAACTCTTAAATAAATAGCCCATAAAATAATGGTTGCTTCAAACCATTGAGCTATCACCTGCCCAAATACCCAAAACACACAAAAAATTTCAAATAAAACCCAAATACTATACAAAAATTAAAAGGTTATATTTAGAATACAAGGTTAGATTCAAAATTATTTTACAAATATCTACAATATTTACAAAAATAAAATGATTGCTCTCATTAGCAAGTTGAATCTTTATAGCAACGTTGCGAACATCACGATTGGGATTAAATCGGCGAGGGGAAAAATCAGAAAAATGGTAAAAATCAGCGAGACATCGGCAACATTAAAAAAATATAAAAAAAATCTTTTTTTTTTTCAATTTTTTAAATATCTAAAGCATCCACGATTTTCTAATGATTTTTGTGATTTTTACGATTTTTTCACGATTTTTACGATTTTTTGGCAGTTTTTTCAAAATGAAAATATTGTTGATTAAAAGGTGAATTGTTAAATCATGAGAGATCTAGATCTGGTGTAGATCTAAACCCAACACTACAACAAGATACCTATACCAATAGATGTTCCGTCTTGCAGCAAATGAAATAACAATTTATGAAGCCAATATAATATAGAGCATGAAACATTACTAGCACATACCATAGATCAACAGATAGAAGAACACCATGAATTGAAAACCCAAAGTCTTTCTATTATGAGAAATACAATTCTAGCATATCAAAGCTCAATACATGCATTACAGATTACATCATCCAAAGAATTTCAATGAGTACATCATGATCAATGAGAAGCTCAATAACTTCCTTATAGAGAAAATGAGATAATAAACCCCTTCAAGTGGAAAATAACAATTAGTTGGCTTGATCCCCGTTAAAATAATCCCATCTATTGATCTTCCTTTGAAAATAACTTGATCTCCACAATTGATTTTTTATTTTTGAGGAAAAATTCAAATTTCTCTTGAAACCTCTTTTTTTAATCCAAAAAATAATATTTTGGATTAATATCCTCAAAAAAAATCACTTTGTCTTAACCACCAAAGTCCAAGCGGTAAAAAAATTAAAAAATCCATTTTTCCTTTGGTGGAGGACCTCCAAAAATTAATTCTTTTTTGACCCACGAATTTTTTATTATTTTCAACTTTGAAAGAATTTAATTTCTCTCAAATTATTTTTTTTACTCAAAATTAATTAATTTTTTGCCTATTTATTTTCATCTTATTTTTGCCAGAAAAATTAATTAAAAGACTCAAGAGGGTAATAAATATTTTTCAACCCTCCAAATGTGTCTATAATAAAATAATTTAGCCATCGTCTCTAAATATGAGTAACTATGCACTAAATTATTCCTAAACAAACTTTTACATCAAATATTACAAATGAGTTACAAACTTTTATTTCCAAAAGAAACAATTATCGGATGATGAGTTACAAATGAGGCCTCACTTGTATTTATATGCCTCTAATAGTTCAATAGGTCTAATTAGCCTAACAAACCCCCAAAAGTATCTCTAATGTGCAAAATAACATCGTAATTGGTGACAAGCCCACCAAACAGTTCCATAACATGAAAAATAAGCCTCTCAAGAGGGGCGAAATGATAATACAATAGCTAGGAGGGTCATTGGAAGGCCAAATTGAGTCCCTCATGAACCAAAATGAATAGGAGGGCTCCACTAACAATGATAAAGGGGGTGGCCTCTTAATCTCCAAGCAAATAACCTGTGGTGCTCCCAAGTGGTGGTGGGAGCACAAAGACATCCTCATGGGTCTCCAAGTGAATCAATAATGCATGTATACCATCTACAAGAACTATACAATGATGACATAAGCCCTCCCTATGCCTCCCATGGTGAGAAACATCCTCATCTAGGCCCTGGAACATCTATCAAGTGTGTGGTGCAAGTGTGAAGTTGGTTGGGCATGGTGGTCCAGGTGCATCATCCTCATCCAAAAGGTTCAACACAAGCAATCAATGAATGGTGTTGAGGGATCAATGAAGCGGTAATCTTCTTTTCTTTATGGTGGAGGCCCATGGCTCTCAACGCTCACCCTACAAGTGTCAATATGACTCTCTAAAGGGCTTGGACCCCGTATAGGGAGACAAAACCCTAAGTGGTAGTGACCCACCTACAATCCTATATAAAATCAATTGGTAGGTAGCATGTGATATAATGGTGGAATGGAATGGGGCATCAAGGTAAGGCTCCAAGCCACATGCTACAGTACAAGGGTAGCCAAAATAAGGGAAGTCCACACTTGGGTGTATGAATGTAGGAGGGAGCAATCGTGGTACATGAGTTACCCCAACGTTTGTTTTTCCACCCTTCTTCATATGCCTTTTGCTTTTTATTGATCCATATCATTCATCATTCATCACTCTACAATCTACATTGATTTTAAATTTAAATTCATCATTCATCATTCTAGAATCTAAACTGAAAGCAAAACATACTAGTATATTACTATATACTATATACTAGATACTGAAGCTTTGAGGGGAGACGCCCAGACACACCCCTTTTGGGGAGTCTTGTCCCCCACACTAGGGAAACGTACCCGCTTGCGTCTCCCCAAGACTCCCCAAAAAGGGTGCGTGGGGACGTCGAGGTATATAATTTTTAATTATATATATATATATATATATATATATATATATATAAAATTCAAGTTCATATTCATTGTTCAATAATGAAAGCATAAATACTAAATAGATTAACAAAAATATGGATACCAATACATTGAAAATTCAAATTTGATCCACACATAAAATTTAAATTTATAATTGAATTAAATAATGCCATACATTGATCCATCCTCATTATTTGTTTTGATACATACATCATTCATATGACATACTCATTATTCAGCCATGCCATAAGATTCAATAAAAAAATTCAATAATGAAATATTCAAATGAATTGATCCATATCATTCATCATTCATCACTCTACAATCTACATTAATTTTAAAATTATATTCATTATTCATCATTCTAGAATCTAAACTGAAAGCTAAACATACTAGTATATTACTATATACTATATAATAGATACTAAAGTTTTGAGGGGGGACACCCAGACGCACCCCTTTTGGGGAGTCTCGTCCCCCACACTGGGGAAACGCACCCCCTTGCATCTCCCCAAGACTCCCCAAAAAGGGTGTGTGGGGAAACGCGCCCCCAATAGACTCCTCGTACCGAATGCATGGGGTGCAAGGGGTGCGTGGACCCGACCCTGGGGGACAGGTCCCCGTGGAACACCGGTTTCAACTTTCAACTTTCACAAAGCATCATATTCATAATTCATTACCAATGAATTATAAATGCCAACTTCAAACTTCAAACTTAAATTGTCATAGATTGTTTACTAAAAATACCATAATAAATATGGAAGAGTCAATAGTTATAAAAAGTACTAGATACTAGAAAAGACAAGTAAATCTATTGTCTACTGCTTGACCCTCTTGCCACAAGAAATTTCTTATATCTTGTCTCGTGCTTTATCGGGAGTCTCCTCATGCATAGTCGAACAGCAATGTTCCACCAAGACTCCGATGCAAGGAGACGCACAGGGGGACGTGTGGGAGTACCCTCAAATTTTAGGGAAATTTCGAGGGTGTGGGGGGACGTCGAGGTATATAATTTTTAATTATATATATATAATTCAAGTTCATATTCATTGTTCAATAATGAAAGCATAAATACTAAATAGATTAATAGTAATATGGATACCTATACATTGAAAATTCAAATTTGATCCACACATAGAAATTTAAATTCATAATTGAATTAAATAATGACATACATTGATCCATCCTCATCATTCATTTTGATACATACATCATTCATATGCCATTCTCATTATTCAGCCATACCATAAGATTCAATAAAAAAATTCAATAATGAAATATTCAAATGCATTGATCCATATCTTTCATCATTCATCACTCTACAATCTACATTGATTTTAAAATTAAATTCATCATTCATCATTCTAGAATCTAAACTGAAAGTAAAACATACTAGCATATTACTATAGGACACCAGGACACACCCCTTTTGGGGAGTCTCGTCCCCCACACTGGGGAAACGCACCCCCTTGCGTCTCCCCAAGACTTCCCAAAATGGGTGCGTGGGGAAACACACCCCCAATAGACTCCCCATCCCGGGTGCATGGGGTGCGAAGGGTGCGTGCACCCGTCCTTGGGGGACGCGTCCCCGTGAAACACTATAAAATCAATGAAATGAAGGGATGAATGCCCAAAGAGGCCAGCGGCTAGGGTGAGAAGGCCTAATAAGCCTACGATCTAGGGAAAATGGCCCTCTAAGGTCTGCGGCCTATGGTTTCAAGCCCACTAAGTGTTGCCACTATCAAGAAAAGGCCTGAGGTATGGAAGAGGAAACCCTAGGAGGGTTGCGGCTTAGCAAGACAAGCCCTATAAGGGTTGTGGCCTGCCCAAAATAGGCCAAAAAGGCCTGTAGACAGGCCTTAGAGGTTGTTGTTAGGGTAGGTTCCACAAGGGCTACAGCTAGCCTCCAAGAGGCCAGAATCCCTCACGACACCCAAAAAAATGACTTCGGCCCCTTGCAAAAACCAATTTTACCTCAAAAAATCATTGCAAAAGGCCCAAAAGGGGGAGCGGCTTCCTTCTTCAGTTGGACGTTGAGTTGTTGGGCGATGGAAAGGGCTCAAAATGACAGAACTCAATTACAAACAATTGCCAAACTTACCTTAGGCCTGCAACCACAAAGATTAGTGTCATGTTTAATTCCAAAGCCTCACAAAATAGCCCAAAAATCATTGAAATGAAGGGATGAATGCCCAAAGAGGCCAGCAGTTAGGGTGAGAAGGCCTAATAGGCTTGTGGTCTAGGGAAAATGGCCCTCTGAGGTCTGCGGCCTAAGGTTTCAAGCCCACTAAGTGTTGCCGCTATCAAGAAAAGACCTTCGAGGCCTAAGGTATGGAGGAGGAAATCCTAGAAGGGTTGCAGCTTGGCAAGACAAGCTTTATAAGGGTTGTGGCCTACCCAAAATAGGCCAAAAAGGCTTGCAGCCAGGCCTTAGAGGTTGTTGTTAGCGTAGAAGGTGTCCACAAGGGCTGCGGCTAGCCTCCAAGAGTCTAGAATCCCTCACGGCACCTGGAAAAATGACTTCGGCTCCCTACAAAAACCAATTTTACCTCAAAAAATCATTGCAAAAAGCCCAAAAAGGTGAGCGGCTTCCTTCTTCAACTGGACGTTGAGTTGTTGGGAGATGAAAAGGGCTAGATCTTACCCTCTAGGACCTAGATCAGCCTTCTACTCTTGAATAAATAGCCAATAAATTAACTGTTGCTTCAAACCCTTGAGCTATCACCTGCACAAATGAAAAAATGGAAAGCCAAATACCCAAAACATACAAAATTTTCAAATAAAACCCAAATACTATACAAAAATTAAAAGGTTAGATTCAAAATTATTTTACAAATATCTACAATATTTACAAAAATAAAATGATTGCTCTCATTAGCAAATTGAATCTTTATAGCAGTGTTGCGAACATCGCGATCGGGATTAAATCGGAGGGGAAAAAATCAAAAAAAATGGTAAAAATCGGCAAGACATCGGCAACATTAAAAAATATATAAAAATTTCAATTTTTTTTAATTTTATAAATATCTAAAGCATCCACGATTTTCTGACGATTTTTACGATTTTATCGCGATTTTTACGATTTTTTCATGATTTTTACGATTTTTTGGCGATTTTTTCAAAATGAAAAGAATTGTTGATTAAAAGATGAATTGTTAAATCATGAGAGATCTAGATCTGGTGTAGATCTAAACCCAACACCTAAGGCAAGATGCCTGTAACAATAGATGTTCCGTCTTGCAGCAAATGAAATAACAATTTATGAAGCCAATATAATATAGAACATGAAAAATTACTAGCACATACCACAGGTCAGCAGATAGAAGAACACCATGAATTGAAACCCTAAAGTCTTTCTATTATGAGAAATACAATTCCAGCAAATCAAAGCTCAATACATGCATTAGAGATTACATCATCCAAAGATTTTCAATGAGTACATCATGATCAATAAGGAGCTCAATAACTTCCTTATAGAGAAAATGAGAGAAGAAACCCCTTCAAGTGGAAAATAACAATTAGTTGGCTTGATCCTCGTTAAAATAATCCCATGCATTGATCTTCCTTTGAAAATAACTTGATCTCCACAGTTTATTTTTTATTTTTGAGGAAAAATTCAGATTTCTCTTAAAACCCCTTTTTTTAATCCAAAAAATAATATTTTGGACTAATATCCTCAAAAAATCACTTTGACTTAACCACCAAAGTCCAAGTGTTAAAAAAGTTAAAAAAATCCATTTTTCCTTTGGTGGGGGACATCCAAAAATTAATTCTTTTTTGACTACGAATTTTTTATTATTTTCCACTTGGAGAGGATTTAATTTCTCTCAAATTATTTTTTTACTCAAAATTAATTAATTTTCTGCCTATTTATTTTCATTTTATTTTTGCCAAAAAAAATTAATTAAAAGACTGAAGAGGGTAATAAATATTTTTCAACCCTCCAAGTGTGTCTATAATAAAATAATTTAGCCATCATGTCTAAATATAAGTAACTATGCACTAAATTATTCCTAAACAAACTTTTACATCAAATGTTACATTATCAACCCTTAGAAAGAGGAATACAGATTTAGACATAGACCCTCAAGACATTACCCAATTTTGCGACACAATATGATCTAATGTGAAAAATATATAGACTCGATAAACACTAGGACTCACCTAAGACCTTGTCAACGAATTCCACCCTAGCTTTGAGGTTATAGTTGGGAGAAAAACTCAACCAATTATCCATGTTTATAAACACACATAATTCGAGGAAGCTAAAAAACTCTCTAGGATGAAATCCTTCAACAAAAATCATAAGCTTACCTAGGTGTTATTACATGGCTTCATAGTCATACTAGAATCATTTACAATATTTTTTGCATAAATTGGGTTTACAATGATAAAACTGGAAGTTGAATGATGATAATGATCTTCGAAAAAATTTGTCTTCTGCTTTGTACTCTGATTCTTGGATTGTTGACAACATGTGGTCAGCAGGCCTCAGCTGATATGTTGCCCTTTTCAGCTTGACTAGATCAGGACTTTCTTGGCACTCAAGTGATCTGTATGGTATAACCACTTTGATTCCTGATTTACTTATCTTTTCCATGAAGTAATATATCAAGCATTTTCCATTTACCAAAAACAAAATGAACAGAGAAATATATTTCCCAATTCAAAACTAATTGCAGTTAGTCTCTTTAGAGACGCCATAAGGCAAATCCCATAAACTTAGCACCTAATTATAATCATAGTTGTCTTTTTGTATTCATAATTATCCATTTCAAGGATCGTGCATGTCTTTTTATAAAAAGAAAACGAATTTGTTAGGCTAATTAAAACTTGTATATAAGGGAACACACTGTTTTTGTTTAGTGAATTACAACCAAGTACTTTCATTTTATCTTTCATTGTACTCCATCATTTTATGTTGAACTCTTATGTGGTGTGCTAGGGTTCTTGTGTAGAGGTGAGAAAGGCATTAGAGATAGGCTTTTCCCTAAGAAGACAAGGAAAGATAGGGTTTGGGAGAAACCCTAAAAGTGCAAAATAAGCACTTGTTCTTGTGGTTCTTTTGACAGAAGAAGACTAGGGTTTTGTGGTATTGGAAACCCTCATACTACTTCTAGTACTAGTTATGGAGAAGATAGTGGAAGACCATCTTGTTTTCTCTCGCACATTTGAGTGATGCAAGTGTAAATACCAAATAGGACTTGCCAGTGTGTGTGCTTGCAAGTTGTGGATCTTTGGTGGAGCAACCAGAATTGGTTGGGAGTGATTCTTAGCTAGGAGAAGTTGATGACCAGGGTTTGACAGTTGGTGTGATGCTAGCTTGTTAAGGCTGCCATAGCTAGGGTGCGGAGAACATTGAAGGGTCCTAGCATGTTATAAGCTTGAAGGACTACCTTGTACAATTGTTGTATACGTTGTTGGTAAATTATTGAAACTTCATCTTATGTATATATGAAAATTTCTTTGCTATCCAAAAATTGTGTACTTGCCGATCTAATTTTCAGCTTATTTTCTCATGGTGATTGAGTAGTTACTATTGCAGTTATTTATGCTGATTTGAATTCAACATAATGGTGAGAAGATTTTGTTAAGTGATTTGATAAACATACAGAACCTGGGTACAGATTTATGGCTGCACTAAAGTACACTTCTTTGGTGTTAAATTTTTTGGGATGCCTTGCGTATTTGGTTGAACAGAAGTGATATGTATACCACTGTAATTTATATTTCAAATTCATTGCTAAGTCTGAAAAGTTCACAGGAAATAGATCCGGTTAACCTCAAGTTTGAGGTGAAATTTCTGAATTTGTATTAAGAGGTGTTTCACAAAATGTTCACAAACAGAAATTAATGCAATCCAATAACTGTGGGACAGATGAAGGACTAGACTCTGGAAAACAAGGAAGGCAAACTAATAGGATCATTTATTTGATTTCTCACAATGCATGCAACTCTTTTCCTTGTGATGTTAAGGAATTCTTACCATAGGACTATGTTACCTTAAATACAATATCTTGACTACCACTTGAGAGATTTAACTAAACAGCCAAAAACTTAGCCTCAAGTTTGAAATCAACAACAAAGCTTCTTACCCGCCAGAGATACCAATATAAGCATTGATCTGAGAGACACTCCACGTAAGACCTGTTATTTCAGTTCCTGCTTCTTTTATTGCTTGATGCACCAGTGCACAAGCAGCAATATGTGCACCAGCTGACTGTCCAACTAAATAAATCCTGAATAATTTCAGTTGGCTTAGGATGTTTCCATTATGAATGATTTGAAGGTAAAATGAGAGACATATACTCATGCTCAAAGGAAAAACAGCAGAACTCAGAAAAACATTGATCATTATTAGATTATAAAGTACACTTATAATGTAAACCAAGTATTGAACAGGCAAAGCTTAATTAGTACCTATTTGGATCACCCCCATATTCAGCAATATTGTTGCATACAAATGAAATCCCCCGAGATGCATCTTCAACCATGTCACTGATAGTACCTTGAGGAAAGTTTCTACCAGAAAAACATTGCAAATTAGAAGTTGTTCACTCATTCAGAGGCATAGGCTACTTTCTACAATTACAGGAAAAGTTAAAACAAAGAAACTGATCCAATACATAAATTTGGTACATGGAATTATGCTACAGCTAACCTGTAGTCAATGCATGCAACAATGACATTTCTTTCAACTAATTCTTGTCCCAGGAGAGAACCCCAAGCTTTATACCTGCATCAGTGTGAAGATAACCAAGTGAATCTTGCAGTTATATGCCCTTCCTTGAATTGCATAAAGAAAATGTTTTTATTCATACAACTATATCCCATAATTGATTAACCACTTACTAATAAAATATTAACAGATGCAAACAGTCAACTATGAAACTGAGTACATTATGGGGGAAGCAGCTAGGGAAACAAAGGTCTCCCACAAGAAGCAGTGAGGGAGAAAAAGGTCCTGCAAGTAGCAATAGAACTTGTACCCTTTCTAGAATAAATGTGGGACTCTGTCTGCCAGATATCTGGAAAAGGGAAAAGTTTGGAAGCCAAGTGAATTGAGGGGTGAATAGCATTGAGGCCCTCTAGCAAATACTTGGAAAAAGATTTCCATACTGTTGTACTTGTAACCATTATTACTCTTTCAAAAAATTATAAAATTCTAGTTTGAATATCAATGAAATTTTAAAATTCAAAAATTTGGAATTAGCAAACTTTAAGCTTTATGAAAAGTCAGTTTAAAACTCCAGAATTAATATGGATTTCAAAATAAAATTAGTTAAATTTTGCAAAGTGATAGATCATGATCGAAGAAAGGGGAATTTTATGACATATGCTTTGTATTAAGCAGATAGGATCCTAAAAGCCAAAGGCTAATTGAAAGTGTTTAAAACCAAGCTCTCAGAGCTAAAATTACAATCAAAGGCAATTTTGTATAAGCCAATCATAAGTAGCTATAACCCAGATCTCATGGCAAGTGGTGACTTAAATCAACAGTTTATATTCGTTATAGGATTTCGAGTTGCAAAGGATTTAACAAAAACCAAAATCTCGATACCATACTTTAGTCTTAAACCACTTTCTTGCACGCGTCAAATTTTCATTGGTGTTGGAATTTTTTCTCGTACTCTGGAACAACTTAAGGCAAGACCCAATATCACTTATGGTTTACACATCATGGTTGCCAACTTGGCAAAGAAAGTAGTTGGAAAATTTATTGCACCACCACCATGAGTGATAATTACAAATAGGAAGCATGCACATGGATTTCAAAGCATGTCTTATTAATGACAACTATGTTTTAAAAAAAGGGGACAAAGGGAAAAAATCAACATAATTCGTCAACTTTTATGAGCTAGAACATAAAAGTGCCAAAGGTTTATAACTTTATTGTTATCTGTCAACAGAGTTCATGCTCCTGCTGCCTTGCCGCATTTTTTATCGGCTTTTCCAGATATTTTCCTAGTGAATCATCTCTCTAAAAGAATTTTCACAAGAATTTTTTCCTAAAAATTAAAAAAGAGGGTTTATTTAAAGAATCAACATTAAAATTTTCAAAGAGGAAAAGAAAAGGAAATTAGGAAATTGTAAACCAGACATTTTAGAAAACCCTGATACCAAATCTTGTATTGATAAACATCAAAGATATTTTCGAAACAAAAGTATCAGTATGCTGTCTGAGAAACTGAGAAATAGAGCTTTTGCAAGGTTTAATGCAAATACATAAAATCTTCCTGCATGGGAGTGTGATCTGGCACAACCAATTGTTCCTATGACTCATCATTTTCCCAAATTGATCCATATGTGTACTTTATCCTGTAATTCTGTCAACAGAATTGTAAAGGATAAAGGTGGACACCATTCTATTATCCCTGTGTCAGAAAGTGCAATTTCAGAGTTACTATTGCTACCAGATAACCAGGTCAAAAATAAAAGATGATAAATTGGGAATACTCTTTAGCTCATTAACTATCGAAGAAAGATAATTTTCTATCAAGATTGTTACCAGTGGGATAAAGACCATCAGAACTAAAGTTCCCTTTGAGTTCTTTCATTTCCAGAAAATCAGTTAGGAAAGCTATATCAATGATTTGCATAATCTTGGGTTATAATGATGATGGCTTCATAGATGATATATTCTAGGGCTTATCTTTGGAATAATACGGTCAGCAAGATTCAATTATGTTGGTTATTAATATAATACCATCAATGAGCAACTGGAAAATTTTGGGAATTGGAAATCATTCAGATATCAATCTTATTTACTCTATCTTATCATAAACTATCAATCAACAGACTTTCTACATTCAATACCAAGCAAGGTTGATCAGCGGGGAAGAGTTTTTCTAGCTTTTGAATGGACGTGGGTTTTGAAAAGCATTAAACAGCAGAATGGTTTCAAGATTTTTGTGGATGATTTCATCTCTATTATATATATTCTGTTTCATGATGAACCTCCTCCTCATATTTTCTCTGCATGCAAAAGTTTCTTGCAAATGAATCCAATTCATCCAAAATTAAAGATTGAAGAATAGTACATTTGTCAAGATTATATAGTCCTAAGAATCTCTGGTTCTAAAGTGAAACCTGTCAAACTCCCTATTTTTCTTACTCATAGAATTTGTTCCTTAGAATTTGCCAGACAAAGGATAAATGTCAATCATATATATTTTGTATCAAAACTAAGTATATTTTCCTTTACCAACAGAAGTTCTGACTTTCATTGTCAGACACAGAAATGCTTTTGACAGTTTCAAATACGTTAAAAGCTTTGAATTTTGAACAAGATATTGTTTGGCAATATGATCCTCTTCCTGTAATATCTAATAAGAAGTTTGGGGCAAATAGCTCAGAATTTGACAGAAATATATGTATATTTTTATTAATTATTGAATGATGACTACAAATGTGGGAGGCCCCTGGTTTAAATACTACCTTGGGTGCCTCTTGGTGAATGGGCGTGATCTTTGATCATGCCCTCTGCCTAATTACTTAATAATTATAGAATTGATTTAATTTTTATATAGCATTGCCTTCCTCTTGAAAAGATGCTTTTATTTTTATATAGCATTGCCTTCCTCTTGAAAAGATGCTTTGTCCTCAAAGCATACGTAACGACGGGTGTTGTTGACAAAATGCTTTTGTCTCCCAAGAAGCTTCTTCTTCGAGTAAGTCCTTCCATTTGATCAAGTATTCTTTGATTACTCGTGATCGCATCTTTTTCTCCTTGATGAAGATAATACCTTCTGGTTCTAGAATGACCCGTCCTTCGTCATTTAATGTCGGAAGTATTGTTTGGGCTGATTGATGTTCGCCAAGTGTTTTTTTAAGGCAGGATACATAGAAAATGCTGTGAACACGACTTTTGTCAGGAAGGCTTAAATTGTATGCTACTTGGCTGATTTTTTTGTTGATTTAGTACGGTCCATAAAACCTTAGTGCCAATTTGTTTTTTTTGTTCTGTTTTAAGAACAATTGCTTGTAAGGTTGGAGTTTAACAAATACACATTCTCCAACTTCAAATTCTCTCTCTGTTATGTTTCAGTCAGCTTGCTACTTCATACGATTTCTAGCATTATTTAGATTTTCTTTTAGAGTTTGGATGACTTTTTGGGTTTCTTCTAACCAGTCTTTAACAGTTGGAAGTTTCATCTCGATGATAGCAAAGTCCTTCCATTTCGGAGGTTCGTAACCGTACAAAGCTTGAAATGGAATCATTTTCGCTAACATGTGGTAAGTAGAATTGTACCACCATTTAGCGAGATATAACCACCAAGCCCACTTATTTTGTTTGTCTGTGACATAACAACATAGGTAGGTTTCTAAACATTTATTGACAACCTCTGTTTGGCCATCTGTTTGAGGACAGTAGGCTGAACACATGTTGAGGTAGGTTCCTATATGTTTAAAAAATTCCTTCAAACAATTACCCTTGAATTTGGCATCTCTATCGCTCACAATGACCTTGGGAAATCCATGTAATTTGTAAACATTTTCGCAAAATATCTCAGCGACTTGTTTTTCTTGGTCTGATTTCCTCATTCCAATAAAGTGAGCATACTTGGTGAGTCTGTCGACTAATACAAGAATTTTATCCTTACCATCAAATACAAATAAACCTTCTATAAAGTCCATTGATATTTCCTCCCATTTCTAATTTGGGATATTTAAAGGATGAAATAGTCCAGGTGTCATAATATTTTCATTTTTATTCCTCTGGCATTTATCGCATTCTGTTACATATTTTTGAATATCATTATTCATACCCTTCCAAAAAAATGATTGGCGTGCAATATAATAGACTTTAAAGAATCCTACATGTCCAGCTGATAGTGAATCATGCGACTCTTTGACAATCTTGGCTTTAAATTTAGAATTTGAACTCAAATAAATTCTTCCCTTGTACTATAGGATATCGTTTTTCCATTCAAATTTCGAGTTTTGAGAAAGGTTATTGATTACAGCACTTGTTTCTGGATCTTTTGCATGTTCACTTCGAATCTCATTCAGCCATTCAGGAACAACAACTGAAACTGCAAGTAATGACGGTTCTTTGTCTTCCCTGGATAGAGCATCCACTACTATGTTATCTTTCACTTTCTTATGTAATATATCCATGTTGTGTTGTTTTTCCACGATCTTAGGTCTAGGATAGAATCTCTGACGCTACCAAACAAAGAATCACAACGACACTACTTTACAAAGCGGAATATAAATAACAGTGAATCTACTAGTGCACAAAATATGGACAACTTTTTACAATTTTCAACCCAACTTCGTTATATTAATCAACATATAATACAACAGTCTAGGGCTCCTGTACCAGGGATAATGACCCTCATACATCCACTAATACAAGGCATAAAACTAGGGCTTGGTGTCAGTCCATCGACAACCAATCTGCCATACAAGATACACTGACTATCTGGTTGATGTAGCATGCTCTCTCAGCTCCTCTCCATCATACCCTGGCTCGGTCCTGCGGCTCTCGATCTGTAACTCCTACCTCTATCAATGCTCCAAGCCCATCTGGACAATTAACCTCGACTATCAATCTGCTCACTAGTTGTGCCTTAGTCCATCAAGGGCACAACACATCGAGACTCATGTCGAGTTGTTCACAGCTCCACTTATGAACAACTCTCAACTGTCCGTTACTACTCCTCAGCTACCCAGGGACTTCAGCCCACTATAGTCTTCCTGTGCTGCTCCAATGAAGACTAACATAAGGCATGGAGGGCTGCCACCTATCACTGCAAGATGTCCATCTCCCACAATGAACACGGGATAGGAGGACTTCCCATCATCTGTTGTATAAGTCCTTCTCCACACACAAGTCTAGGGCTACTCAACTACTCCTTTGAGCTCAACAACACCACTCTAGCAACTACTTTTGCCCATCAAAGTGTTGCACATCGGGCTCCAACTTGGGGACTATCACGCTATCCTCCACCAGAACATAAATGCCCAATCCATGTTCACACTTGGTCCACTCTCACGCTACCCTCCAAAAGTCCACAAGTAACCAAGTCTATTGTAGCATCTACTCCTAGTTAGGGCATCCAACACCTAGGAAACTCTTCCACATGGTTGCTAACAAACTTCTCCAATCATTCCTCTCCTAGGACACAATTAATCAAGAAGACATTTGCAATATACTTTTGTTGCCTCCTTGCCTTGGGATCTGTGCATTCACAAGACTGGATAGGGCACACAAAAGCAACCCCAAACCACTGCCCAAACACGTGTGTAGTCCTCTCCCAAGGAGTTGCTCCCTTTGCCGTCCAAACTAGGCTTCTTATGCAATGTTATGGGCCTTGGAAAAGCTTCACAAGACACCCCACAGCACCCTACAGCGAACCTGTCATTTCAGCAACCAAACTAACCCTCAATCACATGGAGAATACCTTTATTCTGGCTGCAACCTCCTTTAGGTAACTGCAGTTGGGTTAGGAGGTCCTTCCTAGGCCTTTAGGCCCACTCAATCAGCCCTCCTACACACTGTTGCAACAACCAACGACCTGCGACCCTTTACAGAGATATATCAAATCCTATCTAGCACAGAAAACACCCTCTACATACCTCTGTTCCAGCGGTTGAACTTGCAAGGAAACTCGCACTCAGAAAACAAGAGAAAACCACGTCAACGTACCCTCCTAGCCTCCACAAGGATACCTCAAACTTGCATTGTCTTCTCCCAACCCAAACCCAGAGATATTTCTTCTCTTTTTCGGCTTCCTTGCCTCTTCGTCCTTTCTGCCTTAGATGCTATCCATTTCAGAGCTATTTCTTTGATGGATGATCACTTCAATCTCTCTCAATGAGGTTTAACAAGGCCTCTATTTATATGTTTCATGTGGGGATCGAATAGCTCTCCAAAGGGCATCTCTAACACAAGGCCAACTTGCCTTTATGTCCCTCCTTGCCCACCATAACACATAAAAATTAATATCTTCACTTGTAGACCTCGAAATTCGATGATTTTTGTTGCGTTGGATTCGTCTCAACGTCCTCTATCATCACCATCTAACACATGCTGAAATCACGTCAAGGTTTTGGCCCAACAACTTTCGGTGCAAAACCCCAAGCTTGGGTTTCAAGCCCACAAGGCCACTTGTGGAGCTCCTTCCTCCAAACCCTCGATCCTCAAGGCTCGAAGTACCTCCCAAGCTACAAAAATCAACATGTCGAAGGCAACGATTTTTTCAATCCATTTTTGTTGATAGTGTTTTCTGTTGAAGGAGATGTTGAAGACTATTATGATTTGTTCGTATTAAGAACTTACTTCCCAAGAGATATTGTCTCCAGTTGGTTAACGCATGCATAATAACAAGCATTTCCTTGTTGTATGTAGACTTGAGACATTCTTGCTTATTGAGCTTCCTACTTTCAAACGTGATTGGGTGACAATCCTGCATTAGTATTGCTCCTATGCCAAA
Source organism: Pinus taeda (assembly GCA_000404065.3). Classification (NCBI taxonomy): domain Eukaryota; kingdom Viridiplantae; phylum Streptophyta; class Pinopsida; order Pinales; family Pinaceae; genus Pinus; species Pinus taeda. The sequence continues at coordinate 35,252 of APFE031346816.1, forward strand.
ACCTGAAGAATCACACTCAATAACAAATGGTTTTGAGAAGTCTGGAGTTATCAATACAGGGGACATAACTTCCTTTAAGTCTTCAAAACACTTTTCTGCTTCATCATTCCATCGAAATGAGTTCTTCTTTAGAAGGTTCGTTAGGGGTGCAGTTATATGAGCATAGTTTTTAATAAATATTTGATAATACCCGGTCAATCCGAAGAATCCTCTTAGCTTGGAGAGGGAGAAAGGTCTCTTAGAGGCCATGGCAAGGAGGAAGGAGGAAGGTCAAGGCCTTTTAGAGGTTGGACGGCAAGCCTATAGGAGGGTTGAGGGGGAAAGGAAGCCCTAGAAGGGTTGGCGACTAGGGGAAAGGGCCACGGCCAACCCTTAATGGCTTGCTTCCGCGGGAAAAGGGAAGGTCTAGGGCGCTAAGATGCTCCTAGGCCTCACTGTTAGGCCAAAGGAGGAAAACGACTAGGTCTTGGGGCCTTAAAAAAATTCAAACCCTTGCAAACACAAAAATTTGCCACAAATCACTACAAAAATGCTGGACATTGAGCCTGAATGATTATTGCAAGCTAGATATTGTCTTCTTATGCCTAGATCTGCCTCAAAACCCGAGCAAAATTCTTTTGATCAACTTGAAGACCACCTGCACAAATGAATCAAAAAATTCCAAACCCAAATATATATACAAAAATGTAAAACCCCAAGTGTTGTAAAACAAATGGGTTAAAAATAATTTACAAACTATTAACAATATTTACCAAATAATAAAATTTTGGAGAAATATTTTTGGATAAATAACAATAGATGAATATATTTCGAAAAATAGATATTGGCCAAACCCTCCTGCAAAATTAAATACCATAATGAAATCTTAGAGCCCAAACATAGTCAGCTCTTCCCCATAATCTGTGAACTTGGAGCCCAAAGAATAGCAGAATTAGATCACCTAAGATTAGCATGTACCAATAGCATGTTCTTATCACCAACAAATGAAATAACAATTATTTAACAATATTCAACAGTGAACACAATATAAGATCACACATAGCTAACACATACCACAGATAAGCGGAAGAAAAATATTGTGAATTAAACCCCAAAGTCTTTCTATTATGATATAAAATGTTCCCAACAGAGAAACAGCTCAATCTCAACATTCAAGAATTACATCATCCAAAGATACCCAGTAGAAGCAAAATGACTTCTTTATATAGAGAAACCCCTCCAAGTGTAAAATAATGGCTAGTTGGCTTGATCCTAGTCAAGATAATCTTGACCGTTGAAAACAGTTTTATCATCTTTTAATTTCCATCGTCAAATTTTTAATTTTGAGGAAAATTTTGAAATTTTCTTAGACCCACTTTTAATTAGTCCAAAAATAAATATTTTGGATTAATTTCCTCAAAAAATTGACTTTGACTTAACCATCAAGGTCCAAGGGCTCAAATTTTCTTAACATATCTATTTTTCCCTTGGTGGGGAACATCCAAAAATGTGTTTTCCTTTGACCTCCGAATTTTAAATATTTTCCACTTGGGGAAAAATTAATTTCTCTATAATTATTTTTTACCCAAAATTAATTAATTTTCTGGCTTAAGATTTTTATTTAATTTAGCTTTTTATTAATTGACACCGGAGGGGATTAATAATTTTTCCACCTGCAAATATTTTAACCATGTTGTCTAAATACGAGGGACCATGCACCAAAAAAAATTTACATCAAATTATTACAATATCAACCCTTGAAAAGGGAAAACACATTTAGACTCATACCCTCAATAATTTAACGCAATGTTGCGAACATCATGATTGGGATTAAATCAACGAAGCTTTTAATTAATTGACACCGAAGGGGATTAATAATTTTTCCACCCGCAAATATTTTAGCCACGTTGTCTAAATACGAGGGACCATGCACCAAAAAAAAATTACATCAAATTATTACAATATCAACCCTTGAAAGGGGAAAACACATTTAGACTCATACCCTCAATAATTTACCCCAATGTTGCGAACATCATGATTGGGATTAAATCAGCGAGGGTCTGAAATCGGAAAAAGTCATCAAAATTGGGATAAAATTGGTAAAAATCGGCAAAAATACAAGAAAATACAAGAAAATTAGGAGGAAAAAACAAATAAAGAATAAGTAAATAAATAAAATCAAAATCTTTTGGGGAAAGCGATTTTTCAAAAAAATTAGGATTAAGTCGCGATTTTTTCAAAATGAAAAATTCACCAATTTAATCGGTCGATTTAATTGTTTCAGGCAAAAAGTCTCGACTTTTCAAAAAATCACGATTTTCAAAACACAAATTTACCCAATTCTATGACACAATATGATCTAGTATAGACCAAGTGTGTTTGTAATAAAATAATTTAGCCAAATATGCTTAATTTATTCGCAAACACACTTATACAAAAACTCAATATAACACTAGGACTCACCTAAGACCTTGTCAATGAATTCTACCCTAGCTTTGGGGTTTAAGCTGAAAGAAAAACTCTGTTGATTATCCATGTTTAGAAACACACATAGTTTGGTGAAGTTAAAAAACCTCCTAGAATGAAATAATTTGACAAAATCATAGGCTTACCTAGGTGTTGTTACATAATTAAACGATCATCCTAGCATCATTTACAATACAACTTGCAGAAATTGGGTTTACATTGTACAATGATAAAATTGTTGGCTGATGACTATGATCTTTGAGAAATTTTCTTCACATCTTTGTATTTTGCTTCCTTGGATTGTTGACAAAGTGTGGTAGACACCCCAATCCTGAAATCCTGAAAAATTGTTAAGTCTGTTGGATTTTAAGTGAGATCTAAAATTCTATTTTTTCCATATGAAATCCAACAAGGTCGGAACCACTCTCAAACATCCTGAGTCATTTCATGGTAATGTTAAAAATTTAAACAAAAAGATAAAGGAGAATGTCACTTTTACTTTTAAAATTTAACATTACCATCATTTGCATAGCAATAGTAGGGTCATGCACTTGAATATTAGGCTCCTATTGTGGGGTAGTGCCCCACCAAGACAAAAATTAAAAGAAAAAAGAAAAACATGCCCCAATTGTGTTCTACGCGGCTTTATTGAACTGGTATCGAACCAGCCAGTTCAGTGAAAATGGTCGGTTCGGCACCCATCCAGCTGGTTCTATTATAGAACCGGATGGTTTGGTATCGAACCGGGCAAAAACAGTTCAAATCACCGGTCTGAACCAGTTTTTGCCTCAAAATGGTCAGACCGGTTCAGTCTAGTCCTGATAACACTGCTTGCAGTAGGTGCATCATCATATAGTCATTTTGCAGACATTGAAAAAAAATGATTGGCTAATAAAGATTCGTGGGCAGAGATCCAAAATGTTTTACAGGCATCAAAAATAGCTATTACAGTTGGAGATCCATCGAGTAAGGTGGATATTGAAGTAGAAACACCACAAAAGGGTGAGCAGCAAAGTAGTACAACAGGTGACCCTATGGAAGAAGACAACCACTAACAAAAAAGATCAAGATTGAATCAGAGTCTGAGGAATTGAATAAAGCGGAGAAAAAGAAAGCTGAACACTTGAAGAATGCCTTGTTGACAAAACCAGTCATATCAATCACACAGATCCCATCAGCTTCTGATCCTCATCAAGTGACTTGTAAAGTTATAATGGAAGAAGAGAGTGCAAAGGAAATCTTACTTGTTGAGAAAGAAAAAGATGTGTTCACTGAAATTGCTTTGGGCAAGAAAGTTGCAAAACAAACTAAAGACAAATTATATTCACAAAATCAGCCATGAATGTACTACACCAACAAGATTATTTACAGCTCTCAAGTATAAGAAAGGTACAATGTAGATGGTTATCCTATAGCCAGAAGTTGACAAACCAAAAAAGGCTCTGAAACCACATGAATATGAGACTACAGAAGTCACTTTTGATTTCTACAGGATGCCACCTTAAGATAAAACAGAATGGCATAAGCAAACTGGCAATTTAGGAGCTAGAGATCTTAGTCAAGCAACTATTACTGTAAGGAAGCTCGAAATGCAACTAAGTTAAAAACTAATTCACATTTGAAAGAGGAACAAATAAGGCTGGAACGATACCCATCAATGATCTTCAACAGAAACATTTCTCTTGGGAAAAGTTAGTTTATCTTCACTCTTAAAAGATAAGGAGAATGAATTTCAATCTCTCAGAGATCTTCCATCATAAAAATAAGGAGAATGAGATTCAATCTCTCTGAGAAAAGTTGAAGATACCTGTTACTAAACATTCACAAACTAAAGAGATAGTTGTATTATAAAGGGAGAAAGAACAGTTGAAGGCTCAGCTCAAAATTCTTCTAGAACAAAATTCTAAATTTGAGAAAATTATCAAACAAGTCTATGATGAAAGGGCAGCTGCATTATCAGCTCGTCTTGCTGCAAAGGCTACTATCCCAAATAAGAAATTCAACCCGGATCTGAGCAAGAGCAGATCACAAAATTGAAAAAACAATTATCAACAAAACAAGAAGAATTATAAAATGTTGAAGCTCAAATCCATAGGGAAGTTGTAGACTTACAAGTTTTACTTGATAAGAGGAATCCCTTGATTGAAAGTTATTTGGCCAATATAGCAGAGAAGGACAAGATAATTGCTGAAACTAAGCAATTTATCACTCAAACAAAAGGAAAAACAAAAGAGGTTAACAAAATATATGCAAAGAAGTATTTAATTGGAGCAAAGAAAACATCAGCCTTGAAGGAAGTTGAAATCCTACAAAACCCTAGAGAAAAGAGATGATCCAAAAACCCTAGTTCTGTAGTTGCAAAAAAAATTTGGGCAATGCCACAAGCCAAAAATCTCTAGATCAGCCACCGAACCAAGTGTGATTCACCCACTCTAAAACCATGTTGAGAATTCACAAGAAAAAGAGGGAGAATTGAACAAAACCAACACAACCCTAATACTCTAAAGAAGAAAATAACCAACACTAGGGTAGTGCAACACTTGAAGGGATATCACACAAGAGAAGCAACGCTAGACAGAATTGAAGAAAACCAAAAAAAACCCTTAATACTACAATAAAGAGAAAAACAACCAACATTAGGGTAGTGCAACAATTGAAGAGATACCACAAGAGGAGTGCGACCCTAAAGAGACAGAAAATAAACTAAAGGAAGAGAGAAGCACAATACTTGACAGGTGCCCTTAGGCAATTCACTTATATTAGAAGATAAGTGAGTACCTTGAATGAATAAAATACAAATGAGAGTTGCTATTATACACAACTCAATAATGGGTGCTTTCCTCAATACAGTTTTTGAGCCTACATATTTAAGATAAACCTTAGACAAACCAAATGTAATAATGCTACAAAAAAAGATTGGTTGTGACAAAAATTGAAGACTATACTATTTTCACCAAATATTATTTCTTGCAAGGCTTTTTATTTTAACATTAGGGATCCAAAAGACTCAAACATTTTGACCTTATATTATTTAATAAGCTTGAGATCTGATAGAATGTCCAATAATTCCTGTTAGAGTATCACTAAGGCCCTGTTTGCCAAAGGAAAGGGGACTACGGCCTTGTTACTGTATGCTTTTATGCTCTTTGTTTACTTTACTCTTGCTTTAGGAAGGAGATGCCCTAAGAATTCCTTATTTTTCTAATTTTATTTATTATATTTGCAAGTCCCATTTGACCTATTTTGGTCATTGGTGAACATTATTTTCATTTCATTTATGAGAGACATGCAAGCAATGAACATTATCGAGTCTTGACAATTAAAAAACTTATATAGGAAAAGTTTGCTTAAACAATGCCCAGTCAATCTCATCATCATGTTTGTGACAGGGTGTCTATTAAAATTTAAAAACCAAAGTGAATGAGATAGTTTTCCATTTCCCTATTTGCCCAAATAAGAGGAGGTCAACGCCACAGTATAAAGTATGCCCATTAGTGATCATGATAGTGCATGTTAGTAAGTCTGATAAAATTACAAAGAAACTAGAATGACTTACTTGAAATTCCATGTACTTTATCCTCCTGAAAAACAATGATGTTTGTAAAAGCATAAAGAAACAAGCTCACCCAATGATCCACGCACCACCAGTTATGAAAGCTACCACTGGTTTTGGTTCATCCATATTCTCTGGTATATACAAATCCAACCTGTAACATAGTTCAAATTACAGTTTCAATCAATGAACTTAAGAACAATGCAAAGCATTACGACATTATTTAATTAGGATGGTAAATGTTATAATTCACCAAAAAGATAGATGAAAAAGGATAAATCATACCTGTTTCTAGGTTCCTCCCCATAAACGATGCTTCGGTGAACACATTTTGAAAAATAGTAATAATAAGCAACTGTGCATCACAAGATAGAATTGGGCTAAGCCATGTGCTTCTATTGTTAATTCTTGCATAATTTAAATTCCAAAACCTATTTCAACTAAACACTAGAAAAATAGTAATGTTGAGATTCACAAATGAAAGCTTGAGTTTTGTATTTACACAACTCCAATGAGGTGTCCCTTCAAGAAGGGATCCATCCTAATGATGAGGGAGTCTACAAAAACAAGGGCACACACCCCAAGAGGGTTATTGAGCCTACATATCAACTTTGACTAGGTTGGCATTCATCATACCTAGTAATAGAATAAAATAATAAAAAAATGGCCATACAAAGTATATAATGATGCATATGAATGTGTTATAGCCACATGCACATATTAGACCAATAATTCCAACCGCTCCCCCCCGGGCCCCAACTTGAGTTGAATAGGAGGGCACACAGAAAAGTCATTCCGATAAAAGATGGCAAAACTTACTTCTCCACTTAATGCAGAGCAAAGGCCCAGATCACCCCCCTTGAACTCCACATTTCTCCTTCATAAAACCATCAAGATCATTATGGCTTACATTGAGCTCCAAAGGCATTTAGGAAGGAGATGTTGCAGTTCCACATGGGCATCAAAATAGTAAAATACTAAGCAATGGCTGGTGGTGGAGAAGACTCCTCCTAACAGTAGTCAAATGGGCCAACCAAAAACTCAATGATTTCAAATTTGTTCGAAAATAGTAAGCAATCTAAGCAAGAAGGCCCCAAGGTAGAGGACATTCCTCTTAATAGTACGCAGTTGGTCAAGAAACTATGTTACACCACGGCCCATTTAAGTATAGGCCTTCGCCCAGCCAAAGGAAGAGTAACTAGTACAAGTGAGTCATGCAAGGCATCACCATCATCACTGAATATTGAAGTTGAACTATCAAGAGCATCTATGGCACAAGTGTTGAAGAATCTAGGACGATTAGGTTTAGTATGATTCTTCTTTGCTTGATAACAATTTGTGGAGTCCTTTTTACTTTTTCTTGTTAGCTTAATCTTCTTCCTCTTCTTATTAATGCATGTGTGTGTACTTCATCAAACTGCTACCAAAAACATAAGAACAAGCACATAAGATGTTGGCTCTCTGTCAAGGCCAAAACCTCTCTTCTCTTGAGAGGAAAACCCTTTAGTAAGTTTCTCTTATTGAAGCTTCTTATTGATCAATGCCAAACCCTAGACCTTGTTGAAAATAGTGTAACTAGGTTCAGTCTTCATTATGTCAAGTTTTTGCATTAATGTATTTTTGTATTAAAAGAATTATTTTTGCTCTAATTAAGAGCTCAAGACAAATCATGTTAAAATGAAGACAGTCATGTATTATTTATGTAAATGAAATGAATATAAGTCCTTCTAGATCATCAAAGAAATACTCAATGTGTACCCACAAATTTACTCAGGAAAACCGCTCGAAGGAAGACTATGGAAGCCTTCTAGATTCACGTCGGCCAAACTAATTAATCAAAGGGACATGTCGACCTAATCTAGGCTCACGTCGGCTCAATGGATGAGAGGGCAAGCCTATATATAGGCTACGTTTGGCTCCTCCTAAAACGCAATTCATTCCATCTCTCTCACGAAGAAGAGGAGCAGCATGAAGGTCGAAGAAAGGAAGGGTAGCCGCAGCAAATGAGGAAGTCTGTCCCCTCATGCGAAGTCACCAACGAGCCTGCTCCTCCTCACGACATTCAAATCTGGGTTAGGATCTTGCATTACTTAACCATATGGTTGGTTTGAAGGGTTGCTATAGCCTCAAATACAAGAAGGAGATTGTTGTTGAAAGGTGTGAGGGTATCTTAAGGCTAGGAGAGCCCTAACTCCATTTTCACATATACATTTGCTCTGAAATCAAAGGCTTCTACCCTCGCTGTGTTGGACAGTCAACATTGTTACCCTTTGAAGTCTTGTAGACAAGCCCTAATCATCATTCTAGCAATGTATGAAGCATCTACATGTAATGTGAGGATACATCGAGGTTGGGAGAGCCTATTCGAATTGTTTGGTGCAGATTGTGATGCTCGTTCATTGCAGAATTGTACAGTGTGATTGGGTACACATTTTGAGGTATTGTCATTTGATGTTGAAGGCATTTCTGAGTCAATGTTTGGGTCATGTAACTTCTCAACAAAGATTCTCTAAGAAAGAGTTCAAAGGGCTTTTCCTCTCAGATTTTGGAGAGGTTTTTGCCCTGGCATGGTGCCAATATCTCGTGTACTTGTGCATGATTGATTTTCTTGTTTTGATAGCTGGTTGATGGTAACACTACATGTTAATAATATCAATCAAATCTGAAGAAAATAATAGATCAAGCAGTTATCATAGTAAAGAGAAATAGAACAATTGCATTGCCCTTAATTTCTCGACATGGAATCACAAGGTGGCTCATCAAAGGGCAGAAAGAAGATCAACTCCCTCATGTGGCAGTTGGCAAGTATTGGGCTATGGTTGACAAACCTCATCAATCAAAAGATCAAGCAAGTATGGGTTTAAGGGCAAATAGACTACGTCTTGGGTGAAGGGAGGCAAGTCTTCGACCTGTGTCCTACAACAGGGATATGCAATCGAAAGTGATATAGAACTCGGGTTTGTTTGAAAATCTCGAATGGATGCAGGCAGCTCAGAGTCTCGGATGAGGTCACAATGCTATTCCTCGATGATTATAACAGTCTCCATCCAAAAATGATCTTAGTGCTCTGTCCCTATAATACTCTGTCTCGAAGGCAACAATCTCAGTGTCTCGAAGTCACGTTGCAGTTGTAATATGTTCATCAGTTTCAGCACAATTATGATGACATCGCAAATCCTACAGGAGCATGGAGAGCATCGTAACAGTCTCGGCATTATAGTGAGGAACATTCTGTCCCCTGGCAACCTTAGAACATATGTATTTCGATGCTTTCACTACAGCGCATTGACACTAATACATCTGCAGTCACCTATGAATGAATCAGTCTCGACATATATATATATATATATATATAGTAGTCATGGATATAGTCTCATCATAGTCATGTTTCGGTAATGACTGCGATCATGATCTATCTAGGCATATCGAAGAACTGTGACAAAGGTTTTATATAATGCAAAGGGCTACAATCTTGGTATAACAAAAGGGAACAGTAATAACCATGATAATCACAGTCTCGACAAAATGATGATGACAAGAATCATGATCTCATAATGCTACACATCATCTCAATCTACAGTAAGGTGCAGTTGATCTTGTTCTTGAAGATCATGTTCTCGATGAATGTATAGAGATCACCTTGGTGGTAATCTCTGGAGCAGTCATGATGCAGTAGTAATGTTGTCAATGATACGGAAGCATAAAAAGATCTCAATAATGCAGCAGTGAAGCAATGATGAAGATATCAGCAGTGACGGAAAAAAGGGGTGATGTCTTGATCTTGGAATGGTAGAAAGTGTCAAGGGTCATGGTCTACTCCAATTACTGCCGACATGATCAAGGTGAAGAATTCATCTTCAAATCTCAAGTAATTATTTTCATCAATCACTTTTTGAAATGACTTCATAATTGCAAGAAAATCTATAGGTTGTATGGGTCGACAAAGGTTCTTGCATAGAATAAGAAGGATTGACAGAATCCTTATGGAAAGAGAAGTCAGTGAACAGGTCTCCTTTGAATTCATGAGAAGGAAATCTTAAAATTCCTCTCATCTCTATGTAGCAAGAAAGGAGACAGATAAGAAATGCTAGAAGAGGTACTCTCTGAAATGCAGTAAGAAGAAATATCTTCATAAGATCTCAATTGTGAGATCCGGAAATATGATGAAATGATGATCATCATTGATATTGATATTGATAAGCATGGTAACAGTTATTCATGAACAAGAAGGTTACTTCAATCAACAGTTTGTGCTCTCTATGCCAGATAGAGAAAGACATGTTGAAAGGACTAAAATAAGTGCAGAAAAGAAAAAGGAAGGTTGACAAGACAGCATAATACTATGGAAGAGGAGTTGATATTGCCGAAAGGGTGAAGAAAAAGGACCAAGGAAAGAGGGAGTAGCAGACGTCTATGTGAAATGGTATCCCTCACAAAAGGATCCTATCATTGGCTTCAAAATCCCTTGCAGATATGACCATGATAATAAAATGCATTATGACATAATAGAAACATTGGAAACAAAAGCTCGTAATATCACCATGGAAATCATGAAGGACAGAAATCCATGGCAATTGAACATGAAGGACACAGCTCTTGGAAATCTCATTGAAGGAAAGGAAGAAGTCATACAGGTCAAGGAGAACATTTGCCAGATGGGGATATACAAAATCCTGAAGAGTCTCGGATAGAAACCTCAGCGAAGGATCCCCTAGTTTGGGAAGGCAACAAATGCTTCATCAAGAATTCCAACTTATGGAATTCATGAGATGAAGGACTGATGACTTGAGAAAGCGATTCAAGGGATTGAAGATATTCTCAAACCAGGCTTTTTTTTATGTTATTGAGTTATCTTGGTGGGCTTGTCACCAAGTCATGTCATTATTGAGCATTATTTTATTATCTGGGTTTGAATAAGACAAATTAGGCTTTTTGAATCCCCTATTGGATTGTATAAATAGATGAGAGGATGATTCATTTTTATCATCATCACTTGGATTGGATTAGTATCTCTTATGAGATTTTCGTACTTTTTGCTGGGAAGAATTTTTGGAGCTTTTCTTGATGCACTATGATGTTTAGATTTTCATTATGGTCTTTGGAGCTTCTCTAATGCAAAGTTTATAAATGGATATACTCTCTCTCTCACGTAAGTCGAAATTTTGATGTTATTCTTGTTATCTTACTGGTTAACTGCATGTATGTTGTTATCTTTATTCTTGTATGGGTTAAATGTAATGTGAAATTCTTCTAGGACCTTGAATAAATGATTAAAGGCACACGTTGACCTTTGAGGGATTGGGTGAATGTTCCTAGAGGCACCTCTTAGGTTAAAGACCTCGAAACTTTGTCTCCTTCGCAAATTTGAAGTATAAATCTCTATTGATCTAGTTGTTGCCCTTGGAGAGGCTAGCAAAGATTAATTAGGGCTCCTTAGCTCACGAAAATTCATAATCTATGTGTATCTTGACTCCATTACTCCCAAGCAATAAGGCATTGATCCTCGTATCCCTTTGGTCGTCAAATTAGCCTCTCTTTTCTTCACTTTTCCAATTTATAGGCCTAACCCTAGAAGGTCATCTAGGGCATCAAACGAATCTCTTTGTAGCCATCCAAACACCTTGAAATTGGTCTACTATTGTGCTATAGTTTGCTCAAGGGGTCCTCCAAATTTCAAGCAATTCCTACAGTGGAATCCTGAGATATAGCAAGCCCTAGCCATGAGACCATCTCTTGCCCTAGGCTGATTTGAGTTAGTGTCCTCACTTGGGTCATTGTATTTGTATTTCAAAAGAAAAATAGTCCTTTGATCTTATTCTCCTCCCCAATTAGGTTAAACCCCTCTTTGAGTGATCAACTCCATACCCTTGACCTAAATTTAGGCCCACTTGGTCTTTTGTGGTCCCACAACTTTACAACTCTAATTTCACAAAGATCACATAAAGGCCAATTCTCCATAAGGATTCTCTGGTCTAGGAATCATCTTGACAAAATATATTCCCAAACCCTAGGCTCAAGAATCCTTTTAGCCCTTCTTAGAGAGCCTGCCACTTTACTTTTGAAGCAAGCAAGCCACCTAATTGAGTCTCTCTTCTAAATAGGCCTTAGGAATCATTTCCTATCCTTTCATAGATCCATCCTTCCTTGTGATTCCTCTTATACCGGGTCTCCTCCCATCAGTGAAAGTCCGTAAAGAACAGAGAGCCTTAGTTGAGGTGACATTGGGTTATCGCTCCATTGTTGCCCTTGACCTAGTAGTTGCTCTATAGGATCCCCTCCTAGGACCCCTACTAGTTTGAGCGGTAACAGGTCCTCAAATCAAGACTCAAAGCATCTCCATGTGTCCAAAATCCAGCTTTGGGTGCCTTGATCATCTCCATGGGTATTATCTAAACAACATGGTATACTCTCTCTCTCCAGCATTAAGGCTCCATCAAATACAATAAGCCCTCCTCAATCATCCTAGGGGATAATCATCCTCATTTGGGGTCTGGATGAAGGGATGCCCATCAAGTAGTGTTAAGCCTAGCCTTTGGGGGGGGGAATGTTTGGTCCACTTGGTACATCATCAAGAATCCTCAATGTTAAGCAAGATGAGCTCAGCGTTCTCACATATGAAGGTGCTCTGGGGTGTCCATCAATTGCCAAGATCATCTAAGTGCCTAATGCTCTACTATAGAAAAGCAACACTGCACCAGCAAGGTCATCATGCTCTCTGAAAGTGTAGTATAGCCGAGGCATCATGTGGAGTAATAGTGAATAGTGTGCCCTCAAGGCCTTTGTTGTGCAAAACTACCTGGCAAAATCATCTCAAACTCACGTGAAAGCAACCATTCATTAGAGACAATAACCATAAATGCATATAACTAGACCATACTTAACTGTTAAAGGCAAATTAATACTTCAAACTAGGATCACCTTCAAATATCTAACTAGAACAATTCTCGTAAAAGTGTTCCCTCTCTTTGTAGGGGTTGTTAGGTAATCAACCCTACCAGGTGTTTCCAGCCCCTAAGGGGAGGAGGCATTTCCAAGTTCAACCCCTCAATTCATAAGTGTTAGTGACAATAGGTGGTAACAGAGAAGATTGACTTCATGGCTAAGTGCCATAGTCAAGGGACCAATTAATGGAGAGGTCCACATCCTGAAAGTATAGATGTAATGAAGGGAGCAATAGTGGAGGCATGAGTTACCCTTTTCCTCGGCTTGCTTTTTCCACCCTTCTGGTGTGCCTTTTACTTATTTTTTATAATGATTTTATATGGTGCATAGCTCAAGGTGTTGAAAAATGCCGCAAGAAATTCTTGATTTGAAATTGCCTTAATTAAATTGAGAAAATTCGAAATTCCACATCAGCAAACAACTTGGAGGAGTTAACTGAAGTAACATGGTTCTTGTTACTCAGTTAGCTCAGTTAATTTGAGTTAGGGGCAAGAAGTTCAGTTGTATGTAGTGATTCCTACACTTTAGGAGCCTAGGTTGAGTTAATTTCAATTGTAATCAGTTAACCTAGTTCTAACTGTTAATAGAACTAGTTGGTGGTCAGTTAAGTAGTGGGATTGTTAATAGAACTAGTTGGTGGTCAGTTAAGTAGTGGGATTGTTAATAGAACTAGTTGGTGGTCAGTTAAGTAGTGGGACTGTTAATAGAACTAGTTTGTGGTCAATTAAGTAGTGGGACATCAGTCTAACTCAGAGATCATCTAGTTAACTGATCAATTAGCTAATAAGCTCATGCATGCAAAGAATACGAGTTGCCCAGTCGTGGTGGAGTTTCCTAGGCAGGTAACCAACAATTATAAACTAGTTGAGTGAACAAAGGTTGCATGAGGTCAGGTGATCAACTCTAAGGAATTGCGCAAGCATTTTGGAGGAAATTCCTAATTTTTAGGGTCCTATTCCCTCAAGAATTGCACAAGGAAATAGAGGCTCGAGTCTAGGTCAAAGCTTCTCAATGAGCAGAGAGATAGGTTATGCACTTGCAGGTTGTGCTCAGTTGAGCGAAGCAATTGAATACATCTCTATTCATCAGATTAATGCAAGCAGGCATTGGGGTTTTTAGCAGTTTTCTTTCCCCAAGAAAAATACTATTTGCATGTGTGATTTCTTATTGCATGTCTAAGATTTTTGTTCTAAATTGTGAATTAATGTCCACAGAGCAATAGAGTAGGTTTGTGTCTTGTGATTTTGATTAAAACTTCATGAGAAATTGCAGATCTACAGCCTAATTTCTACATGGTATCAAAGTTAGATTCACATTAGAGTAGGAAATTCGAAGTTGTTTTTCAGAGGTTCAAATTTGAAGATCAGTGTAGCAGGATTTCTTCAGAGCTGAGAAGATGGCCTTCAATGGACTAAGGCTAGAATATGCCTTGGAAGGCAACTCAAATTTTGTTGCATGGAAGGACCGCATGGAGGCGGTATTGGATGACAATAGATTGCGAGGATACATCAAGGCAAATGTTACAAAACCCCAAGCATCTGATGCCCAGAACCTTGCTCAGTGGAAGAAAGATGTAGCCAAGGCAAGGAGAATAATCTTGGAGGGAGTACAGGATCACATTGTCTCAAATCTCCACGAGAAAGAAACTCCATTCGCAATGTGGAAAGCACTGACAGAATTGTTAGAGAATTGTAGTGACCACAGGAAGCTAGCAATCAAGGATAAACTTCGAAGTATCAAGATGCAAAAGAATGACATTATTCTGCAGTATCTGAGCAAGTTCACACAATGTCATGATGAACTTGGTGGGGTTGGTGTTAATGTTGTGGAAGAGGAATTGGTAGGCCTAGCCCTTCTAAGCCTTCCCTAGAGTTGGCTTAGCTATCAAGATTTGGTGAACGGAAGGGAGAAACTACCGAATTTGGAACACTTATGGTCCGATTTGGTACAGGAGGAAATAAGGCGGAATACCAAAGATGGAACCTCATCCAAAGAAGAGGAAGATGACTTTGCTCTAGTCAGCAAAGGAATGAAGACCAAGGGAAAGAAGTCCCAAAGGGAAGTTGAATCCAGCCAAGAGGGCAAGAAGAAAGACTTGCCCAAAATTAGATGCTTCAATTGTCATGAATTCAGGCACTATGCCACTAAGTGTCAACAGAAAAAGTCTAACAAGAAGGAGTCTACAGTAACAACAGCATGTGAAGCTTTGGCTCCACAGTTTGAGCTAGATTTCACCCTTATCGCATGCATGGCTAGCACTGTGATGGGGAGTGTGTGGTACTTGGATTTGGATGCTTCGTTCCACATGATTGGATGTAGAGAATTTTTCAGTGACCTGGAGGAGAAAGACATTTACAAAAGGTACAGTGCAACTGTGTTATGTAAAAATTAGTTAATTTTAGGTTATTGTTTAATTTTAGGTTTAGTTAGCTGAAAGGGCACGATCATAAGATCATGCCCTTTCCCAAGGGTGCCCATGGCGGTATATAAGCCAGGCAACCCAGTGTAAATCATCATCATCTGTCTATTTTTTATTAATAATTATATATAATATATAATATATATATATATTATTTATATAATTTCTGTTATCCAGAAGTTTTATACTTCACTGGTATCAGAGCCATCGAATCTTCTCGCCTGTGCAGGTTTCAAGCACCTATACGCTGCCATATTCACTAGATCAATCCCTCATTATTCCACTGCTTGCAACCCTCAACTCCTCACTGCTTCGCTACCCTAAACTCTTCGTTGTTCCGCTGCCATCGTTCTGCATTTCCACTGTCAACACACATTATACCTCTGTCCCACAGCAATCTGACGACCAAACCCCGCTACCTGTTCCGCTGCCTTTCATCGTCCTTGACACTTACCGCAAACCCCGATCCTGCTCAACCGCCTGTCAGCTTTCACCCTGCCCCCGAAATACCCCGTCGCATTGCCGTTCTCCCATCCGCACCACTGTTCCAATTCCTTCCGTTCACGATTTTTTTTAAAAAACAGCATCCATTATAAAAAATAAAAATAAAATCTCGGTGATCAATACAAATACAAGGCTCAGAAGCAGACAGAACCCAAGGAAAAAAAAGATTAATTGTTTGGGCAATTCTTATTATAATATAGTTTTTTTATTCCTCGGATCTGTGGACAAAACTGTGACAGTATCGTTTCAGATCTCCGACGTGTAATTGCAGAGGCTGATACCTTAAGAACA
Source organism: Pinus taeda (assembly GCA_000404065.3). Lineage (NCBI taxonomy): Eukaryota > Viridiplantae > Streptophyta > Pinopsida > Pinales > Pinaceae > Pinus > Pinus taeda. The sequence goes on from APFE031346816.1 coordinate 51,406, forward strand.
GTGCTAGAACTGTTATATTTCAGACTTGTTTTTGAATGCTCGGCTGAAGGAATGAGATTCTGTAATTGTATTTATATCAGCAGATATTGAGACGTATCCCGCTAACCGCTGCCTCCAGTTCTCCGCTGTCGTGCCCCACCTCCATAAAACTGTCGGGTCTTGCAATTTTCCAAGCCGACCATCGCTTCTTTCCGCTGCTGTTCAATTATTGCCTGCGGTGATATACGCTTGGTCCAAGTAGAACGTGACAGTTCATTAACCAAACGTGACTAGTCGTGACGGTTCTGTAATATATATGTAATATAATT
>APFE031346816.1:51733-79073 GCA_000404065.3 Pinus taeda
AAAAATGATAGGAGCAAAGAGGAATTTTGTCTCCCTTGTAGTGTTTTCCTGCTTTACTTCCCGGGCATAACGCCTTGTAATTCAGGAGCTTAGCCTCCTCAATCTTTTTTTGAAATATAAACAGCAATCGATTATGTTAAAAAAAAAAATTGAAGTTCATTCTCGAGAGTGACAAGTTTCAGCAGTTGGTTGTATATGCACACCTGTGATTTTCACTTACCAAATTGATTGGTGACTCCACTAGACTTTGAAGTTTTCTTTTCTAGGTTTTAATGGCTCTCCCTACATTCTTAGTCCATAAATTTGATCCATTTGATTTTACTCGGATCAATGGTTATCCCCATGATATGCCTACATTTTCTGTGTGGAATGAGTATCTTCCAAAATTCAGTAGAAAGGAATATGAAGATCCATCTCAGCAACTCCAAGAGTTTCATGAATGCATGGAGCAGCAGGGCATCATTCATGAAGATGTTAAGATGAAGTTGTTTATGTTTTCTTTGGATCAGGAAGCTAGAGCTTGGTTCAGGTCTCTGCCTCTTTCAAGCATTTCATCCAGTGTTGCACGAAACGTCCCCCGCCCCCAAGGATCCAAACCAGGATTTGCGACCCATACAGATCTGTGGGGGATCTGTCGTCGGATCTGTAGTTCGGAATTTCGGAACCGTGGATCGGGCCGACGAAGACAATTCTTGGAAATTCAGAACATGCCAGCCCGATCCGCGGATCCGATGACGGATCCTCCTCGAATCCATGGCGGATCGGGGACGGATCCTAAGCAGATCTGAAGGGAGATAGGCGGTTCCACAGGGTTTCATAGGGTTCTAAATATTTTTTATTATTTTTCCTTTGACTTAAGTTGGGTTGGGGCTTTTCAGACACTCCCAACGTGCTCCCTTAATGTGTTATGTAAAAATTAGTTAATTTTAGGTTATTGTTTAATTTTAGGTTTAGTTAGCTGAAAGGGCACGATCATAAGATCATGCCCTTTCCCAAAGGGTGCCCATGGCGGTATATAAGCCAGGCAACCCAGTGTAAATCATCATCATCTGTCTATTCTTTTATTAATAAATTATTTATATATATATATATATATATTTCTGTTATCCAGAAGTTTTATACTTCATTGGTATCAGAGCCATCGAATCTTCTCGCCTATGCACGTTAAGCACCTATACGCTGCCATATTCACTAGCTCAATCCCTCATTGTTCCACTGCTTGCAACCCTCAACTCCTCACTGCTTCGCTACCCTAAACTCTTCGTTGTTCCGCTGCCATCGTTCTGCATTTCCACTGTCAACACACATTATACCTCTATCCCACAGTAATCCGACGACCAAGACCAAACCCCGCTACCTGTTCCGCTGCCTTTCATCGTCCTTGACACTTACCGCAAAACCCGACCCTGCTCAACCGCCTCTCAGCTTTCACCCTGCCCCCGAAATACCCCGTCGCATTGCCGTTCTCCCATCCGCACCACTGTTCCAATTCCTTCCGTTCACGATTTTTTTTAAAAAACAGCATCCATTATAAAAAATAAAAATAAAATCTCGGTGATCAATACAAATACAAGGCTCAGAAGCAGACAGAACCCAAGGAAAAAAAAGATTAATTGTTTGGGCAATTCTTATTATAATATAGTTTTTTTATTCCTCGGATCTGTGGACAAAACTGTGACAATATCGTTTCAGATCTACGACGTGTAATTGCAGAGGCTGATACCTTAAGAACAGTGCTAGAACTGTTATATTTCAGACTTGTTTTGAATGCTCGGCTGAAGGAATGAGATTCTGTAATTGTATTTATATCAGCAGATATTGAGACGTATCCCGCTAACCGCTGCCTCCAGTTCTCCGCTGTCGTGCCCCACCTCCATAAAACTGTCGGCCTTGCGATTTTCCAAGCCGACCATCGCTTCTTTCCGCTGCTGTTCGATTATTGCCTGCGGTGATATACGCTTGGTCCAAGTAGAACGTAACGGAACGTGACTAGTCGTGACGGTTCTGTAATATATATGTAATATAATTTACAATATAATATATATATATATATAATATATATTATAATATATATATATAAGTTAATATAACAATAATTTTTTAAAGTAATCGTAAATTATATATATATATATAATATATAATATAATATATATATATATATATATATTATATAACTTAATTAAGTTATTATAATTAATATATAATAATCGCTAATTTATTTATATATATAATATATATATAATAGTAAATAGTATATATTTGTAGTTATATAATAATATATATAATTTTATAACATATAACTTTAATTTTAATTTAGTTATAAGTTTTTATATATATATATATAAAAAAAGTTAATTTAAATAATTAAAAAAATTATATTATATATATATATATATAAAAGTTAATTTAATTATTAGCAGTTATATGTATAATTATTTTAAGATAAAAAAAAAAAAAAAAAAAAACAAAACAAAAAAAGAGGAGGGAAAACCCTTAAACTGGCAAATAAATACACGCCGCCGCAAACCCGCTCAATGTCGACAATGACAATGGCGGATTTTCAAAAAAGGTTGTTGGATGCAGAACAAAAGATAAATAACAACCACGACGAGGTCAGTAAAAGATTAAATGAAGTCGAGAGCAAGCTTGGGGAGCAAGGAGACAAAATCAAAAATCTTCAAAATACGACAAATCGAATAGAAATAAAGATGGAAAATTACCATGCCCAGACAGAAGCAGGGATCAAAGAGTTCTTAACAATGCTGAAAAGTCTGTGTAAAAGGTCGAATTGTACACCCGAACAACTACTGAAAGAAGGTAAAGAGAATCAAGAACACATCTCGTCAGATTCAACTAAGTCCACATACTCTCATGACAAAGTTGAAACCCCAAAAAAATCAGCGATACCCCACCAAGAAGCAAGTAACACAGCCTTTACAAACAAGCAACTCTGGAATAACTTTACCAATCAACACCCTTTTTTCGCTCAACCAGTAGCAACATGCCAGCAACGGGCAAAAGTCGAGATGCCTAAATTCGATGGAAACGAAAAAAACAATGTTGCATGGATAAATATGACCAGAGAAGAATCGCCAGAGATACAAGATCTGATTCGGAAGCATGAAAAAGTATTTCAAGACCTACCTATGAAGATGCAGCCTAATAGGGAAATTGAGCATACAATAGAAGTCAAGGCAAGATCAGACCCTGTCAACATCAAGCCATACAGATATCCACATCACCAAAAAACGAAACTTGAGAGATTAATCCAAGACCTTTTAAAATGTGAGACCTTGATCATCTTAGATATCTGATCAAGTGGAAGGGCTTACCCGAAGAAGACGTTTTCTGGGAGAATGAAGCATTTTGTCAACAACATTCGTCGTTGCGTATGCTTTGAGGACAAAGCATTCTTTCGAGAGGAAGGCAATGTTATGTAAAAATTAGTTAATTTTAGGTTATTGTTTAATTTTAGGTTTAGTTAGCTGAAAGGGCACGATCATAAGATCATGCCCTTTCCCAAAGGGTGCCCATGGCGGTATATAAGCCAGGCAACCCAGTGTAAATCATCATCATCTGTCTATTCTTTTATTAATAAATTATTTATATATATATATTTATGTTATCCAGAAGTTTTATACTTCAGACTGGTACAGTCACCCTTCAGAGGGAGTCGGGATCCCCTCTCAAACTCAAGGATGTCATGTTCATTCCGGGCCTAAAGAAAAATCTCATCTCTGTTGCAGTTCTGGAAGACCGTGGTTATGATGTGACCTTCGGCAAAGGAAAAGCATTCCTGAGACACATAACCACAGGACAAGTGAAGCAAATCGAGGTTCAAGTCAAGAACCTGTATGCACTTGAGGTAGAAGATGCATGCATAGCCTTGAGGAGTAAGGCAGAGATTAGAGATATGGTGATTAAGAGGGAGCAAGTTAGACCTCTCAAAATGGAGCCTTAGAAGGAGCCTCAGGAAGTTGTGGTGCAACCACAAATGGAGAGGCAGAGTGAAGACATCAACCCAATCAGAGACCTCAAATAGGGGGAGAGTTCAAGCCAAGTGGGCAGAGTGAGCACATGAAACTCTACCTCCAGGAGTGAGGTGGAGTGACGTAGATCCTTAGTCCAAGAGTTGCAGAAATTTGGACAAGGTCAATTGAGGCATTCTCCTCATGTATCGTCACCTTGCTACGGGGGCCCACAGTATCCAGTAGCAGGAGGATTAGTGTCATATTGAGGAGTCCAGAGGGGTGCTGACAGCAGAGCAAGAGGCTCAGTAGCAGAGTCAGCAGCAACACAGTTTTCCTAGTAGACAGTTCCAGACAGTTGATTTAGTTTTTTTGGGGGATGGTTCTCAATTGCAAATGTTACAGTAGCAGCAGTGATAGTGAGAGATGTTGCATGCAATACATTCCACAGGTCCATGATAGGGGTGGTTGATAATCCCTTTCTTGCTGAGAGGGAGCATTGAAAAATGCAGCAAGAAATTCTCAATTTGATTTTGCCTTCATTAAATTGAGAAAATTCAAAATTCCACATCAGCAGACAACTTGGAGGAGTTAATTGAGGTTACTCTTGTCACTCATTTAGCTCAATTAATTCAAGTTATGGGCATGGAGTTCAGTTGTATGTAGTGATTCCTAAATTTTAGGAGCCTAGGTTGAGTTAATTTCAATTGTAATCAATTAAACTAGTTCTAACTGTTAATATAACTAGTTGGTGGTCAGTTAAGTAGTGGGACATCAGTCTAACTCAGAGATCATCTAGTTAACTGATCAATTAGCTAATAATTAGCTCATGCATGCAAAGAATGCGAGTTGCCCAGTTGCAGTGGAGTTTCCTAGGCAGGTAACCAACAATTGTAAACTAGTTGAGTGTACAAGTGTTGCATGAGGTTAAGTGATCAACCCTAAGGAATTGCACAAGAATTTTGGAGGAAATTCCTAACTAATAGGTACCTATTCCTTTAGGAATTGTGCAAGGAAATAGGGGCTCAAGCAAAGGCAAAAATTGACTAAGTCTGGGTCAGAGCTTCTCAGTGAGCAAAGAGATAGGTTATGCACTTGCAGGTTATGCTCAGTTGATCAAAGCAATTGTAATACATCTCTATTCATCAGATTAATGCAAGCAGGCATTGAGGTTTTTAGCAGTTTTCTTTCCCCGGGAAAAATAATATTTGCATGTGTGTGATTTCTTATTGCATGTATGAGATTTTTGTTCTAAATTGTGAATTAATGTCCGCAAAGTAGTAGAGTAGGTTTGTGTCTTGTGATTTTGATTAAAACTTCATTAACAGTTGCAAATCTACAGCCTAATTTATACACAAGGATCAAAACTTGATCTTTATGATAAAGCATTTATTTTACCCCTTAAGATGAGTGAGTTTATCGCTCATCAAGTTTGGGACATGAAAGGGTTCCAGAATCAGTATGATGAGATGGAGCATCAAATGCTCAAGAACCGAGTGATGGCTAATGAGGGAGGTAGAGCTCATGTTTGGCTTTTTCCCATACGTTAATTACGTCCAGCCATCTTTTGCATTTTAACTTTTCTTTTTCTTTTGTTGTGGCCATCTTATGCTTTTTCATTCTTTTAAGTTAGACATCTAATGCTCAAGGATTGGCTAGATAAATTGTAAATATGTAAATAAAAAAAATGAACGGTTAGAATAGGAAGCAACCTTGGAAGATAAATCCCAAAGGTCACACCTCCATGTTATATAATGTTGTACACATCAATGCAAAAATATCAACTCGAGAGTTATCTTTGGCCTAACATTTTAGCTATATCAACCTCCAAGAAAAGTTTTCCAGCCCTGCTCAAGGATGTCGATGTACGAGTGCCAAATCCCAAGAAACCAATGACAGTTAACCTGGAGGATGGATGTGGTATCAAAGAAATGACGCAAGATGTCAAGTATGCATGGTAATGGACACACTACTTCAATCCGAGTTTCCTAAGTAGTGCCCCTCCTATATCCCTAAGGCCTTAGAGGAGGTCCCACTAGACTAGGGCTAAAGACTAACACCTTGTGTAAGGTGAGAGAACAAGTTTACAGTCAATATAGATCAATCATCTATATCATCCTTTTATCCATGCTAAAATGCCCAAAACATTAAGTAAAAGTAGTTGATTGCAAAATGGTTAAGTACCAGTAGAGTGGTAGCCAACCTTCATTCAAGAGGAGTGTGGGATGGTGAGAGGTGCATAACTAGTGCAAATGGCGGAGGAATGTGGCATATCATCATCATTGAGCAATGTATAGGGTTGTTGGTTGGCTAGTTGTCCAAGATAGGACAAAAAGTTTTCTCCTATAAGGTCACCCATTTTGTTGGGTAACAAGTGGCTTGCCTAAAAGTTTCCTCTAGGCTCTCTTGTTGGGATTAGGACTTTTCCCTCTGGGAAAGAGTTTGAATGCTTGGTATTCTTCCCTAAGGCATTGGAATTCTCTTGACAATTTGAGGGGCATCCTTCACGATGGCCACATGCAAAGGTTCACTTGCTTGGAATGCCCTACTTACTAGGAGGAGCATTATGCATCTTGGAGGAGGGCATCAGGCCATAGATAGCTTGGTATAGCTTGGATTCCTATATGGAGGCTTGGAGTTAGCTTGAGGACACATGGGTTGCAACAATGTTCATACAGGGGGAGTGGATCTAGTGGAGTACATGGCTTAGGAGCAAAGGAGTTAATGTGGGTTTGTGTTAGAGCAATGTGGACACACCTTGTGTAGCTACATCATCTTGGATCCCTTATTTGTGTATGACATCACCTTGGAGCATGACATATGTACCCTTGGAGTGGAGCACTTCACTTATGTAGGTTTACAAGTGTTTATTGCAAGTTGCTTGTAAGGGCTTAGGCCCACATTGTATTGTTGGCCTCCCTTACCTCCCATATATATAGAGGAAGGAGAGAGACCTTATTCATGTCATTATCTTCATTTGTATTTCATTCTTGTGTAGAGATGTGACTAAGAGGAACATACTAGTCATTTTTTCTCTCTTTGATCTTCATTTGTACTTGGTCTCTCACTCTCTTGGAGGTGCTAGGAGCATCTTGAAGTCTAGGCTTACGTTTCATTCCTTAGTTTTAAAATTAGGGTTTTTAGATGAAATCCTAGGCATATTTGGTGAAGAAAGAAAAAAGAGGTGGTGTCTTGCCTTGGAGGACATGTTTGAGTGATTCATGCATGTTGGAGATCCTTGGTTGAGCTAGTGTTTTTCTTGATTTTCCATAGGTAGGGTTTTGCAGAGCTATTGGATTGTACTAGCCTCGTGATAAGGATACAATACGTATCATGTACAGCAACTTTATCTTATGCATATTAATGGAGTTTTCAACTGTCCAATACTTGTGTCAATTGTGGATTTGATTTTCAGCCATCTGTGTTCTTCATAATTTTTTATTTACAGCTATATATGTCTTCCTAATTTCACATAAGTAAAGGGAAATTATGTGATTTAACATCATAGTCGAAGAAGTTAAGGGCTGTTTTACCGATCTAAAAGGGCATTTTCAGATCTGGTTTATGCGCGATTAGATTGCCATAGAGGGCTGAAACTTAATAGAATTATTTGGTATATTTTCTCCTTGAATTGCCTAGAAGATTGGGTTGTTAATGATTGATATATTGTTCACTTTCCACTATTGTTTTGCTTTATATTTAGAATATCCATAAGGCTGACAATTCAAGAGGTTAGGATCCAATCATCCAAGAAACCTCTAGTTAAAAGGTGAATTTTCTTTTCATATTAAACTATTAAAATGCAGAAATTTCCACACACAAGGAAAGACTTGAACGTAGCCGCATATAGCTTTTCCCTTCTGGGAGGATTTTGAATATTCCCCTATACCCTAGGCGAACTCAAATTTAAGAGTTGAAATAGCCTTTGGATGGGCTTGATCTCAGGGGGGTAATTCCCCCTTATTCCTCAAAGTAACTTGATGCTGAACTAGGATTAGAAAAGAATTCCTTGAGGGTACAAGTTACAATATCCTTGACAACAAAAAGAATGTTGTAGAATTCAAGAGAAAATTATTTGAATGCTGAAGAGAAATTATTCAAAACAATACTAATGTTGTAGAATTTAAGAGAAAAATATTTGAATGCTAGAGAGAAATTATTCAAAACAATACTTGCAAGTTGCAAATCTAATTTTCTTTTTCCTCCTATTTGAATAATGTCAAACCTCCAGGTTTTTAAACCTTGCAGTATGCTACTCAACCATGTCAAAGTCACACATCTTCAGATAGGGGACTTCAATGTCAAGTTGGTGGACCTAAGTCGTATTCACAGTTTCAAAGTGGAATTTGAAAGTATCTCAGATTTCCTTTGCACTTTTGTTATCCTTAGTATGATGAATGAAACCAGGCTCAACATAAAGAAGGATCAAGCCAAGAGCTTCATCCTTCTTCAAACACAAGAGGTCATAATTGTCATCATCTTCAGCAGGAAGCAGTGTTGGCAAGTACATCTAGAGACCTTTGCTTTGAAGTAGCGTGGTCATTTGATCCACCCAAGAATTGTAGTTAGCCCCATACAAAAGGGGAAATCACCGTGAATCTACAGGCTCATCACTCAACAGCAGTAGGTTGAAGACCCCTTATAGAATGAAGACTTCAAATATTAGCCTTTATAGATCCAAATGGTACAAATATTAGCCTTTATAAATCCAAATGGTACAAAACTCTAGTTAACCGAGGAAAGAAGGCATTGACCTTAAATAATGGTGAAAAGTGTCAAAGAACACCCTAGGAGAAGGCGCAACCCTAGATTAGGGTTTATATCTCTAAAATCCCTAGAGAAAACCTAGAATCAATTATCCAAGAAAACCCTAGCTCTGTAGTGTCATAAAGATGCCACATGTCAATAGCATTCAAATCAGCAAAAAGGATTGAGAGAGTAAGGTTCACACCCACTCTAAAACCATGTTGAGATTCACAAATGAAAGCTTGAGTTGTATATTTATGCACAACTCTAGTGACTTGTCCCTTCAAAATGGGAGGCATCCCTTCAAAAGGGGGTGATTGGCCCACAAAGCAAGGGTGCACAGCCCAAGACAATTATTGAGCCTACATATGAAGTTTGATTAGGTTGGTTTTAACCATACCTAGTAAAACAATAAAGAATAAAGAAAATGGCCTTACCCATATTATAAGTACATGACGACATATATGAATGGGTCATGGCCACGTGGACAAATTAAACCAATGATTCCAACAAGTAATGGATGCAAGAGAATACTAGAGGATAGCAGGTTATGGGCCCACAAAACAAGGGCAAACAACTCAAGAATGTTGTCAAGCCTACACCTCAAGTTTGACTAGGTTGACCTTAACCATACCTGGAAATCCAATAAAAGAATAAAGAATATGGCCTTAGCCATAATTACAAGTGCATAATGATACATATGAAGGGGTGGCAGCATGCATGTTGGTGTAATACATGCATGAGAATAGCAATAAGAAGACCCTGCTTTTAACAACAAATGCAAATAAAAATAAATCCTTGTATTTGTATTATATACATACTGTCCAAAACATCTGCACAACCTCGTTGCAGGTGCTTACTTTGGATAAAGCCAGGCATAAGGAACAGTGCGTAACAGCCAAGAGCAAGGAACTTTATAATCCATCTATAACCTAACCTGTAAAAAGTAAATAGCCAACAAAAGACATTTAAGTATCATTTGAAGAGACTGCAATAAATCTCGTAGTGCTTAAACATAGATATTTAAAAGAACTTGAAAATAATATTTGAAATTGAATTACTAAAGTTTCGTATTAATAATCATGTTTGACATTACATATAAATCAGAAAATATTACAAGCCACTCCTTTTGAAATAAAGAATTGATGAGACTAGACTTTCTTGTTTTGTTAAACAAGACGGCCTTTAAAAATGCTAAGCATTTATTCATTGTTGAGTATCCACTTATGTCACTGTGGTTCAAACAACAAATGTTTCCATGGCATGGTGACCACTGCCATTTAGAAAAATAGATGAGTTGGGTCTCTCAGCGGCATTTGACTTGGCTCTGAGAAAACAATAGGACAGTCAACAAGGGACGGTAGGATTTTCTAGGAATCATTCTATTTAGATTTTATTCATGGAGAGATGCATTCACTGTCATGTGATTTTCAGACAATAGGATGAAAATGAAATACAAATTTTATAACATCAACTGAATAAACTTATATATTTAAAGGTCCTTTCAATAATTATTTTAATAGACAGGCATCTATCTCTATTTGCATCAAAGAATATAAATGAAAGATAAAACACTTCTATTTCAGCATCTATACAAAATTGGCAACAAATGCAAAGGCATTTTTATTGATAATGTTCATAATCTATCCAAGTTAATAAAAAGCTATGGGGACAGTCATCCATGGGCATTGGAGACCTCTATACCCAAGGATGTCCATAAAAATGGACGTGACACAATCCAAATTATCAAGAAATGTTCGATTTAGAAGAACTTTCGAAAGTAAGCTAGGGTAGACAAGAATCATGAGACTTGAAGTAATGTTGAGTCTTGACTAAAATTATTTCCATATAGCATAGTTGATCACACTCTGACAGATTTAGACTAGAGGCAATAAGATGTGCCTGATGATGATGCAAGCAGTCAATAAAATTCCCTTCTCATTGGGGCAAAGAGATGACTTCCATGGACCATCATATAAGAATATGAGGACAATGCTTTATGACTAATTCACACCAGATGGTATCTGTTACTTTAAAAAGCAAGCGTTCAAAATTCAAATATTATCTCTAGTTTAAATAATACAAGCATCCAATGATGCAACTTCACACACAATAAACTTCCTTCTCTAGAAACTCTTACTAGTAATGAATAAAATATGATCAACCAACTCCATAAAAATGACTTGCAACATCCAACTTTTCACTTCATCTTAATTGTAGTCTGACATAATAATGGCATTTCCATAAAGAACGTTTATATTATAAACAAATCACTGGAGAAGCACATAAAAAATTCTAAGGTAATCTTTTTTATTTAATTTCCTCTACTAGAGTTGAATTCTTCACGTTCTCATGCATTATCAGTGGCTCCTTACACTATCCATATCATTCAACATGTTTATTATTTTTACAGCTGCCTTATCGTCCATAATAGTAATGGGCACCAAATGAATTTATTTACGTGCAAACTGTTAGCTAGTTTAGTTTGTATAAACTTAGGATGGCATAAAGTCGAAAGAGATCATATGTTTTGCTAAGTATTTAAATATTTTTCACCATGTGATGCACTATTAGTAAAAGCATCCCTCTAGTTTTGTTGATTAATCAATTCAAGCATGGAATACTTAAACGTGCCCATTATAAGAATCAAATCGGCCTCAACATTTCTTTGTGCAAAAAGTTAAGAGTTGATATTCTGATGATGTATCCTGTATTCAAAACATCAAGCTTCCCATCATTAAAGTTATGTATCACACGCTTTGATACTGGATCTCTTCATAACTCCCCAAATCTTGTTTGCAGCTTCCTTCACCTTCCCGTTTCAACTTTCAAAAGCTTGCACTTCCTTTGTGTGCCTCTACAAATCAAGCACGTTCAGAAGTTCTCTTACCAGCTTTATAATTTTTGCATCTTCCCCAATCCAAATTTTAATCCTCCAACATATTTACTGCATGATTTGCTTACACCCAATGACAGTGAATAAAGGCAACATCACACATTCATTCACACACATAGCATGCCAGAATACTCAATCATAGCTCACTGTCAACAAAACAAAGACCTTAAAGAGTTGCCTACCCTCTTCAGTGATAGCTTGAAAACTAAGGATGTGAGCAATAGTCTGGTATTCTCCTCAAAAGTCTCCGCTTGGTCTTCTGGTATTCTCCTCAAAAGCCTCCGCTTGGCCTTTGGCTCTAGATTTACCTTTCTCCAGTTCCTCAGAGAGCCACATGTTCATAACTGTAACCTAAAGTTTGGCAGAAGTATGCCCAATCATAATAGTCCTGCAATAATTTGTTTCACAACTGTAACAATAATTGAAAATTGGATGAATAATATCATGTGACTGTGCAGGAGGATAACCCAAACCAACTACATCATTGAAAAGATCAGCAATATGAAATGCCAAGAGTCAATGCCGTACTTGCAAAAGTCCTTCACCATCAATATCTTTGCTATTGTTCAAATTCCATGTAGCTTTTTTAATATCTCCGGGGGTAAATAAGTGACAAGAGATCAGAGGAGAAGAAACAAGCACGGAGTATTAGACAGGCAAATAATAAAGTGAGGCTGTATGAGAGACCTAAGATAACTGAGATTGTCAATCAATCTCTGAGGAGGAGAGATTTTCTTAGGGAGGAGAGTATACCAAAAGGTCTTACGAGAAGTGCGGAAGGCTGAAAGAAACTCGTGTCTTCTCAAAACAAGAAAATCGTGTTTCTTGTGCTGGAAGAGACATCAGTTCTCCTTACATCCAATCGAAATAGAAGATGGGTCATGGTTGAGAACAAAGCAGAGGTGCTTGTGGATAATTACATTCCACATCATAACAACGATGAATAGGACATCTACCTGAAGGGTGGATGAGTTTATTGTGGAAGATGGTGTAAGGGTAGGAATCAAGAGCAACGTTCAAAAGGATATGATTGACCAGCTGTGTCTGCTCATTTATTGAACACCAATAAAGTTATCTCATTTTATGCTATCTATAGAGACTATTTTTTACCAGGTGCAACATCCAGACAGCCCTTGGATAAGGGACTGAAAGTTTCGGTCTTTATGTGCTTTAGTTTTTTACTGTGTAGAGACTCTCATTACACCTGGATTTTTTCACCCTGCTGTTAGTACCTTGGAATCTGCTACCAGATGTACTACTGAATCTTGCTGGAATTACTGTCATTATCACTGAACTTACCATTTTTAGCAATGAACTTCCTGCTGTTACTGCTGATTTTTCCTGTTGTTTACTACCATTAATGCCCTATTGGTATCCATGTCATATTAGTTTCCAAGTTCCAGATCTCTGCTGACAATGTCTTTCAGTTAAAAAAACCAGATTTCAAATTAGGCTCAAATGAATGCACAAATTTCACTGAAGCAAGAAAACCACAGAAAACTGCAGGAGGCTCAGTATGTGCAGATTTGCGAGTTAGAGACTTGTGCGTAAACCATCTGTAGATTTCAGCAGGAAACAAACTGCAGGATCCAGAGATTTCAGGAAGCAGTGCTTCAACAAAGGAAAGCTTAGCTCCAGAATTGCATGTCCCTTGCACTGTGCGCAGATCAGCATGCAATTTGGCACCGCACAAGGATGCAGAAAGCAAGAAGACACGACAACAAAACTACAGGACTTGCTGGTGAAGCAGACAGCTGGCAATGGCTCATCTTCCATGCCTCTTTGTTACTTCCTTCCCCAAATGTACCCTAACTTTTGTAACTGTAATTTTATCATCTGGAAGTTGTAAAAACGAAGATAAACTGATTTACTTTCCCATAGAATCAGTATTTTATCTACTACTTCCATTGAACAGGGTTTACAAATTGCAATATTTACCGTGATTGTAGATTTGCGAGCCAATAATGAAATTCAGCTTTCGCTGCTGCTAAATTTTCTGATGCGATGGCCAGTCAATCTGAGTTCCACTATGTAATCTTGTCTGGTGCAATTCAGCTGCACAACTTTTATCAACCCCGGATAGGGATCAAGATATGATAACAAAAATTATAGATGTAATGAGTCAACATTTAAGGATATTACAGATTTTGCTCTCTGTCGTGCAGACATCGCAAATGTTTAAAGTTTTCACATCTAATGTATAATTGTGATAGATAGTTTAGAAAAATTATAGATGTAATGAGTCAACATTTAAGGATATTACAGATTTTGCTCTCTGTCGTGCAGACATCGCAAATGTTTAAAGTTTTCACATCTAATGTATAATTGTGATAGATAGTTTAGAAATATTTAATTATTTTCAGTCATAAACTTTCCTCCTGATAGAATAGAAGGAAATCCCAGAACATTTCAAAGGGTAAACATTACATAGGTCCAATCCCCTAATAAACAGAGGTACCATAATCGATTCCCGCAAAGAAAACAGATAAAAGCAAAAGAAAAGAACGGCATAAAAGGCAAATTTACAGCAAACGGCATGGAGAAACCTAAATAAGTAGACGTCCGGGGATCGATTCTCAGTAAACAAAAAAGATAAATAGCTGAAAAAAGAAATCTAATGTTTACCCGAGATATGCGAGCAATCTGAAGGCTAATCTGGTGATCAAATAGGTCTCTGCGGCAGCATGCCCGACGTCCTGCCTGAACGACCGCTGTCTCTCTGGCCGAAAGCCATAAATATTACTGTCGCTCGCAGTCCTCCGCCTCCTGTTATTAAAACTATTATTTAGAGTCGTCGAAGCCACTAATAATGGAGTATCTGACCCTTCGTCTAACAGGGACAGGTGACGGGAAAGCGTCGTCTGGTTCTTCATCTCCAGACTCGACGGGGCCAAAACCGATGCCGAATTGGGAACCACCGTGGGAAGAATATCCAGGCTCTCGTCGTGAATTTCGCTGCTGTCGTTGGTGTCGGAGTCGGTCTTCATTTTCTTCGGGTTTACGGGCCGGGATGAGAATTGAAACGGAAGCATTCGGGTGTGAAGCGCTCCAGTTACCTTCCCAGCAGGTACCATTGATGATGGATACCTGCTGTCCCGGCTCCTGAAACAATGAAACAAAAAGAAATTCAAATGAAGAGGTTACCCCGCATCTTAGAGTTTGAAACGTTTCGTGATCCAAAACATATCTGTTAAAAATTTGAAAGGAAAACTAAAGAGGAGAAAGAGAATTTCCTTGTACGTAACAGTCTGTCAAAATGGAATCTATGAAAGCTGCTTTTTGCCCCCAAGTATCGGGAATGCTGCTCTACTGCATGTTACATTGCTGGCAGTTCCAGTCCTCTAATTGCACGCTATGGCTAAGGTAGCTTATGTGTTCCAGGGGATTTCGTTTAACGCAGAAATTTCTTTTTTAACACATAAAACGAGTAAATTATTACCAGCCCGCCGGCCAGACGCATTTCTTTAATTATTACAGGGAAGTGAAAAAATACAGCTATGTTGTAATCCATGTTTTTTTGTCTGGCAAAATGCATTGTAAATGATCATTATTATGATTATACATTAAATTAATTAAGTGTTAATACTATTGTTGTTGTTTTTATGTTGAGAAGCATTTCTTTATTAAATAAGAAAATATGTATTTGATTGTTTTTACCCGTTGAGCCTTAAAATGGCAACCTGGAATTTCTCGGAACACAGTCCTTACTATCAATGCAATCCCATCACCCTGCCTCACCTAAGTTTTTTCCTAATAAAACATTACAAAAAAATGTGATAAAAAAGTATGCATTTAATAAATTTCACTTTAAAACATTTTAATTAAAAATATAGCGATGTGTAATCCATGTTTTTTAAATTTTCCCATGTTTTCTAAATTTTCTATATAACTTCGTGTATTAGAGAAGATCATCGAGATTGTACATTAAATTAAACTTGTGTTTAAAACAGTGAATTTAGTGTTAATAATATCATTATGTTGAGAATTTTGAAATGGATGGTGTATGATTTGTTTTTGGAGTGTAAAATTTTTCTGAGAACTCAATGTAAACAATCTAGGGTTTGGAGGTTTGTAGAACGCCAACAAACCTTGAAGGCTTTTCTTGACTACGCACGGCTTGTAGTTGACAAAGACGATGCAAGCCCCAGGGGAGATCCCCTCCTACAGTAGCGTAATAGCCAACGAATCAAGTGGGAAAACCCGATACTAGTCTAGTCCCCCTAAAGTCGTTGGCCCTAACAACAGTCATGTCCTTGGAGCTCAATGGAAGGCTAGAAGTCATGGGCAATCTCTGCCTTGCACAACATACCATGTTTCGTAATCCCACTGAACAAACTGGAAAAATACCACAGCTACATGAAGGACCATGCGATGATATGCAAATTCATCGGAGTCTGACTAACAGAGAAGGCTCTAATAAAATGGATATAGCAGAAATGGTAGCCAAAAGGTCATATAGAACTCAAACTGGGAGCCAGAGGATTCTTTACGGTAATATTCTCAAACATGCAAGATAAGGAAAGGGTTTTTGAAAATGGTCCATATTTTTACCATAACGCAGGACTCTTCATGCGATACTAGGAGGAATGTTATAACCCAGATAAGGAGTAGTTTTTGGCAACCCCTGTTTGGGTCCGCCTCTTCGGCCTCCCAATGGATTTCTGGGATCCGGAATTACTAGTAGGCATTGGTAACTCAATAGGCAGATTTGTGAAAATAGCAGAATGCACACGCAAGGGAAGATACACCTCCTATGCCTGAATCTATGTCTACATGAATATCTCGGAGGCCATCCCCAACTCAGTGGAACTAGAGTACCGAGAAGAGATATGGCAACAAACCTTGGATTAAGAGCACATCCCGTTACGTTGTCGTCAGTGCCATGAGTATGGCCACCTCTATAAAGCATATCCGTTGAACCAGGATGGCCTGGCAGATCTAAAGGAGGATCAGGAAAAAAACCCCCCATAAGAAATAAACAAGGGGTTCAAAGAGGTAATGCACAAAAGGAAGAACACGAAGACACAACAAAACTCAGGATCTAAAAACCAAAAGCAAAGGGCAAACAAGAATAGATATGAGGTGCTGCAAGAGGAAGGGGAAACCTCAAAAGAGATTGAACCAACGGAGAATCAGGACAAAGACAGGGAAGAAATCTCACTAAATACACGACCACCCCAAAGAGAAAAACCCAAATAGACTTGACAGAAAAATAAGAGTCGGAGCCAATCGATCTTACTGCAATGGAAGTTGACACTGTGAGGGAAGAGTTGAGCACGAAGGAAGTAGTTCTAAAAAGACTCCTGAGTGAATGAAGGCACCTAAAAAAGATTCATTTAGGAGCATCAAAAGAAATTGTATAAAGAAACATTTCAACAATACATGGCTAACCAAGGACAGAGACAAGGAGATATGGTGGAACAACTAGGCATGCAACAAGACAGCTCACGGGAACAACAAAGTTGAAGCAAAGGAGGGAAGAAAAGGGGACAAAGGAACCAGCAAGAGTCAATACAAATAATGGAAGAGATGTTGGTTAACACGGGAAGGGTAATACCGCTCTCAGCTGTATTCCAACAACTCCACAAAGTTACCCAATGATAGTTATCTCATGGAATGTGAGGGGCCTTAACAGCCAAGCCAAACAGAGATACTTACAAGACAGATTGAAAAAGGAGAAGCCACAGATTGTGCTTCTCTAGGAAACTAAGGTATCCGAGGAGAAAACAGAAGAAATTCTCAGGAAAATTAAACCCAAATACGAAGCAGTAGCAATTGATGCAAAAGGAAGTGCAAGAGGAATTGCAATATTGTGGAATCCCCCACAAAGGTAATGGTAGATTATTGGATGGGAATGCCATGTATTCTGACTGGTAGATTTCGTAACATTGGCACCGGGGAATGGATTCTCATCTTAGCGGTATACGATCCTCACACTCTTGGAGAGAAAGAAAGCTTCCTTCAGAGTATCAGGAAACTACAGCAGGCGACGAGACTAGAAGCCGGGGGGAGAACCTTGCCTACGGGAGAAGGGATTACCGCCACCACTTGGAAAACGCCTTCAACGCCTCAGAAGGAAACTGGTATGTAATTCAGGCCCGCCTTAGTCTTGATATGGAGTCAATGTTGTAAGAATGGAGGTTGGTCTGGCAAAAAATGGTGGTGGTTTCAAATGTTTTGGAAGAAATTTGGCTCAGTTCTTTGTTGTTGATGTTTGGTTTTTTACTTTCTACAATGTATGGTAGCCTATTGGGGAATAAGGGGATCCATGGAGGGTTAGGAGTGACTTTTGGCTCCTGGGTAATGAAATTTGCTATGGCCCTCGTTGAAACCAAAAGACTGGGACGAAGATATTGGCATTATGATACAGGTGTTGTCCTTGATGGCAACTTACTAAGATGACATATCTCAGTTCAGTCTCACAAAATAAAGAAAAAGAGATATACGCAGGTTCCCCTTGATAAAGCCGCGTATACACGCAGGTTAGTCAACCAAAAGATGAGTATAAGTATACATGCACTTTCATGCAAAGAAAGGCACGTACATTTGATTTTGGTCCGTGGTATTTGGACCATGGTATTGGTCCAAGGTATCTTGTCCGACGTGTTGACCCAGGTATTTGGTCCAAGGTATTGGTTCTAAGTGGTTTTGGACCATGGTATTGAGTAAAGCCTAAGACTATAAAAGGAGGAGAAGATTATTAGGCAAAGGTACCAAGAAAGTCTCGAATATCTGATGTAGTGTGAGATCCAGTATGCAGGTTATGGGTTCATGATGCTTTACTTGATCTGAATCAAGGAGGAATCTCAACGGTTAATGGAGGACAAGATCTAATGATGGATCGGGATCGTATGGCTTGGAATGAATCATCTCTATATGGTTTGATCATGCTTATTCTAGATCTGTATACTGACGCATGTAATGTTCTGTAAATATTATGATCTGGTTATAACTCAAGTTTGGAATAGCTGCAAATCATGAATGAATATTTACAGATATATATGCTGGTTGACTATGATAAAAGTGCGTATATATGTAGGTTAGATACATCTGAATAGCATATACCATATAAACTATGATGTTTGAAGTTACAGGTGATTCTGGTTGTTGATGCAAAGTCTGGGTTTTGGTGACTATTTACTGGTGTTAGTATTCTGCATATTTAGATTGGTTGATTATGTTTAGCTTCAGTGTTGATGGATGAGATCTATAATGGATTAGGATCATAATGACTTATCTTTATGTGATTTGATGGACTAGATCTGGTTGCTAACATACGTATTATCCTTGTATATGTAATGATCTGGGTATGTTTGAAGTCAGGAAGTGTAGCGAAGTTATAAGTAAGTAATTGATGACATATACACTAGTTCATTTTGGTGAAGTTGCGTATACACGTTGGTTTGGCACTTCCAAGTAGCGTATGCACTCTGATGCATGATTTTTGATGATACAGTTGGTTCTGAATATTATTGCAGAGTTCTGTGTTCTGCTCTGTGTTCTGGTGACTGCATTTTATTGACAGGGTTTCAGTGATTCAGTATTGGGTGATTCAGAGATTGATGATGCAAGTGGTGATTGATT
Organism: Pinus taeda; assembly: GCA_000404065.3. NCBI lineage: Eukaryota > Viridiplantae > Streptophyta > Pinopsida > Pinales > Pinaceae > Pinus > Pinus taeda. The sequence continues at coordinate 70,928 of APFE031346816.1, forward strand.
TTGTTCTTCAATGATATTGATGGGTCCAATATGAAAATTGGATGAAACATGGCCTTCAAATTATGATGTTGTGTTACATAAGTATCCAGTCTGAAAATTTATGAAACGTGGTACCTGGAGGAAGAAAGAGAAGGTTGTAGCCTTCTGTAGGTCAGCACCTACGTACTAGTACATCAGCTAGTACAAGAGCTAAGGGGTTTGTAGCTCCTTTCTAGGAGAAGCTAGAAAACGAGAGAAGATTGTAGCCTTCTGTACATCAGCTAGTACAAGAGCTGAGGGGGTAGTAGCTCCCTTCTAGAAGAAGCTGGAGAACGAGAGAAGGTTGTAGCCTTTTGCAGGTAGACGCCTGCGTACTGGTATAAGACTACTTTAGTACAGAAATATTGTAAAAAGAAGTTTCTTATTAAAAGAAAATAGAGACGAATTGCAGCAGGTGGTTTTCACCCACATTGGGTTTCCACCTTACATCTTGGTGTTCATGTGTGCTTCTTATGTGTGATGATCTATTCTGTTTTACTGCACCTGTTTACTATTAATGGGGAATATGTGGAAGCAACACTTCAGATTCAGGATCACCTCAGAATGAAGATGAACGAGCAAAAGAACTATCAGGTATGAATTTGTTATCCTCTGGTGATACATTTCTCTATCCATTTGAAGATGATGAAAGTGATAGCGAAACAACTAAATTTGCTCTTATGGGTGAGAAAGAAAGATATCAAATAGAGGCAGAATTTAAAAGGCTTACAGACAAAATTAGAGATCAACAAGATCTATTGCACAAAAGGGAATGTGTCTCCAAGAAGAAGTTACCAAACTAAAAGCTCAACTAGAGGAAGAAACAAGGTAAGAAAGTTATTCAAGGAAAAGGAAGATCAATGTCAAGCGTTGCAAGATGAAGTGACATCATTAAGAAATGAAGCAAATGAAAGGAGCACAACAATCAAGAAACTCAGAGATAGATCCAGTTACTATGAAAGTCTTGAAGCTGAGATCCTCTCGCTAAAAGAAGATCTTGAAGAATCAAATAAGCAGAATAAAGAACTACTCCGAGCTCTTGAAAAACAAGAAAACGAAGTTCTTTATTTAAGACATCAGTTGGAAGAAGGAAGAAATGCTGAAGGAATCATGAAGAAGCAGTATCTTGATAAGGAAGAACAACATCAGGTTGAGGTAAATATTCTAAATGATAAATTAAAAGAAAAGGATAAGCTCTTATGATTTCAAGATAGTACTAAGATCTTGGATGATATTCTTAGTAGTCAAAGGTCTCCTGCTATCAAAACTAGTCTTGGTTTTCATGAATCTGTTGAAGGTGAATCTAGTTCACAAAATAAGATAAGGAACTCTAATGCACGATCTGAAATGCTCAACAAGGAGATGAGAGGTCAATCCCATCAACAACCAAGGAAATAAATTCTTCAAAGAAAATCTCTTACTCCTCTGATGAATAATGTTGAATGTTATGTGTGTCATAATCTTGGACATGTTGCAGCCAGATGCAAAAGTAGAATGGTTCAATACCATCACACAGAGAGATCATCACGTTCCAGGTACTTTAAGGGATATTGTTTTTCTTGCAATATGTTTGGTCACAAAGCTGTTGATTGCTACAGAAGGAATATGAAACATGTAAGATGTTATGCATGTAACAAGCTTGGACATATAGCAAAGGAATGTAGGAACAAAGTACGAGCACCATACCAAAAGGAGAAAACATCATCACACTTGAAGATATGGAAGAAGAGGGAAGTACACTCAGAAAGATGTGGCATAGCACAATATACAGACATAACAAACTCAGAGGGAGCTAAAAGTGTAAAACTTTAGTGTCCTAAATCTCATACACAAGTTTCATAAAGGGAAGTCGCGTATATACGCAAGATAATTACTGCACAGTCACGTATCTGTTAGTTTGAGGAAAAGCAGTAGCACAAGCTCAGGAAGAAGGGTCTGATATGATTCAGTACATTATTTGCTCTGTTTGATAATGGTTACAATATGCTGATGATGTGTGGAAATGTCTTGATACTTGTAAGATGTTTAAAAGTGTTTTGATCCCAAATTAATGATGACAATGCCTTGATACTTCTTGCTAATAAATGCATGAGCAGATCTGACAGTAAGCAAGATGGCACAGGTTCAGGGGGAGCATATGCTTTTAATAATGCATTGTTGGCATTATGGTTAGTAGTCCTTGGTGATGATGCTTATATGGCTAAATGATACATCTTGCTATGATATGGTTATGAGTTGTCCATGACGAAATCTCATATGATTCTTGGGGTTATATAGTTGGTGTTCATATCAGATTTGTGGTTGATTCTCTGATGATGCATATATGGTGCTTACATGGTGATCTTCCTAAGGATAAGGAGAAGCACAAAGCTTGAATACACAACTTCATTATGAGTCACTCATATGCTGCTGTCGACATATAATACAGTTATGATACAGGATTCCTATAGTTTTTGGTGCTCACATGGATGAGGATTGTTTCTGTTAATGATATCAAAAGTCTTAACAAAAGATCTTGATACATAGTGCTATATACAGTACGCTGGATACATGGATGATTACTCAAAATTGCATTGTTGGAGACATGATGATGATGAGTTCTTACCTATATGATGATAAGTTGATACTTACATATGTTGATTGATGCAGATGAGGGATATTACTGAGTGATGATACATGGATAGTATATAAGATCATGCAGATCTTAATGACGATGAGATGACTATGGTGTTTTTCACATATGATATAATGCGAATGATTTTGTATGTCATATGCAGAATTCATTCATGGAAGGCTATGATGTTCAAAAGGATGAGTTGATATCTATATGTAGACATACCTTGTTACAGGTTGATGACTTCTACGCTAATGGACATATATAGGTTGCCGGTCTGGATGCTATTAATAGAATGGAGCAGATCATACAGTGTGTATGACAGTTGCTGATGACTATCATAGTCTTGGTCTCTTTCATAAATGTCATATGTATCATTCAATGTAAAGGTCATATCAAGACTCATGATGTAATAGTTTGTCTCTATCTATTATAGTCATTTGATGAATCCCTTTTGGTCATATGATGTAATTTGTACCCCCACTATGGATGGGAAGGATGATGTAATATTTTAGTCATGTATAAACTTTTGGTGTATCCCCACTTGGCTGGGAGGATGAGTCAATCTTGGTATATCTCCACTTGGTTGGGAGATGGATGTATGTATGAGTCTTTGGTGATAGGAAGGTCATTTATGATGTATAGAGTCATGTTCTTCTTGTAGAACATCTTCTTACAGACCTTGCTTACAGTCAGAGGGAGCAAAAACAACACACTTCAGCAGAGCAAAGATTTTAGCATGTACTCAAAGGGAGCATGGACGGATTGGTACATCTTGGCATATACAAAGGGGGAGCTCAATCAGAGATTTCAACAGGTACTCAGGGGAAGTATGGATAGCGGAATGTACATCAAGGAAGAAAATATCTTGGTCCACCCTTTGCCCTTGATGTCAAAGGGGGAGAGTGACTTGGTATGGTTGTTGCCATCAAGTCCAAAGGGGGAGATTGTTGGCATTATGATGCATGTGTTGTACTTGATGGCAACCCACTTGTAGTAGAACAACTCACTTATATATAACTAGATGAATCTACAGAAGAGATATCAGATGTGACAGAATACATGGCATGCAGGGCAGCTCAAAGGAATCAGTTCATATGTAAGATGACAGTTCTCAGTGTGACAAGTTAGCTTTTCCATCAAGTCCAAAGGGGGAGATTGTTGGCATTATGATACAGGTGTTGTCCTTTATGGCAACTTACTAAGATGACATATCTCAGTTCAGTCTCACAAAACAAAGAAAAAGAGATATACGCAAGTTCCCCTTGATAAAGCCGCATATACACGTGGGTTAGCCGACCAAAAGATGTGTATACGTATACACGCACTTTCATGCAAAGAAAGGCGCATACATTTGATTTTGGTCCGTGGTATTTGGACCATGGTATTGTGATCCATGGTATTGGTCCAAGGTATCTTGTCCGACGTGTTGACCCCAGGTATTTGGTCCAAGGTATTGGTTCTAAGTGGTTTTGGACCATGGTATTGAGTAAAGCCTAAGACTATAAAAGGAGGAGACAATCATTAGGCAAAGGTACCAAGAAAGTCTCGAATCTCTGATGTAGTGTGAGATCCAGTATGCAGGTTATGGGTTCATGATGCTTTACTTGATATGAGTCAAGGAGGAATCTCAGCGGTTAATGGAGGACAAGATCTAATGATGGATCGGGATCGTATGGCTTGGAATGAATCATCTCTATATGGTTTGATAATGCTTACTCTAGATCTGCATGTAATGTTCTGTAAATATTATGATCTAGTTATAACTCAAGTTTGGAATAGTTGCAAATCATGAATGAATATTAACAGATGTATACGCTGGTTGACTATGATAAAAGTGCGTATATACATAGGTTAGATACATCTGAATAGCGTATACCATATAAACTATGATGTTTGAAGTTATAGGTGATTATGGTTGTTGATGCAAAGTCTGAGTTCTGGTGACTACTTACTGGTGTCAATATTCTGCATATTCAGATTGGTTGATTATGTTTAGCTTCAGCGTTGATGGATGAGATCGATAATGAATCAGGATCATAATAACTTATCTTTATGTGATTTGATGGACTAGATCTGGTTGCTAACATACGTATTATCCTTGTATATGTAATGATCTGGGTATATCTGAAGTCAGGAAGTGCAGCGAAGTTATAAGTAAGTAATTGATGACATATACGCTGGTTCGCTTTGGTGAAGTTGCGTATACACGCTAGTTCAACACTTCCAAGTAGCGTATGCACTCTGATGCATGGTTTTTGATGATATAGTTGGTTCTGAATATTGTTGCAGAGTTTTGTGTTCTGCTCTGTGTTCTGGTGACTGCATTTTGTTGACAAGGTTTCAGTGATTCAGTATTGGGTGATTCAGAGATTGATGATGCAAGTGGTGATTGATTTTGTTCTTCAATGATATTGATGGGTCCAGTATGAAAATTGGATGAATCGTGGCCTTCAAATTATGATTTTGTGTTCCATGAGTATCCAATCTGAAAATTTATGAAACTTGGTACCTAGAGGAAGAAAGAAAAGGTTGTAGCCCTCTGTAGGTCAGCACCTACATATTAGTACATCAGCTAGTACAAGAACTAAGGGGGTTGTAGCTCCCTTTTAGGAGAAGCTGGAAAACGAGAGAAGATTGTAGCCTTCTGTACATCAGCTAGTACAAGAGTTGAGGGGGTAGTAGCTCCCTTCTAGAAGAAGTTGGAGAACGAGAGAAGGTTGTAGCCTTCTGCAGGTAGAAGCCTACGTACTAGTATAAGACTGCTGCAGTACAGAAATATTGTAAAAATAAGTTTCTTATTAAAAGAAGATAGAGGCAAATTGCAGCAGGTGGTTTTCACCCACATTGGGTTTCCACCTTACATCTTGGTGTTCATGTGTGCTTCTTACGTGTGATGATCTGTTCTGTTTTACTGCACCCGTTTACTGTTAATGAAGCTTTGATGCACTGATTAAAGACCAACATATAATGGATTAATTGAATCATAAGTTTATTGTATATACGCTAGTTGCATTAAACAGAGATGCGTGTACATGCGGGTTCCCTTAACTGTAGTAGCGTATATAAATCTAAGTATGGAAATGAGAAAGTTAGTGATTTGATAACACTGATTCACCCCCCCCCCCCCCCTTTCAGTATTATTTCCAATAGAAGAAGGGGGTGAGGCTCCCCTGAGGGTGTGTAGTCGTCTGGCAAGCTCCAGAGCCAGAGAAGAACGAGAGGGGGGTATGGGATTCACAATGCATACATGTCCGTCCATTCTCGCTTAGTCTGGTTCTTGGGAGACCTCCAGACCCAAGGGGTTAAGAAAGGGGTATTGGGGCACCACAAATTCGGAAAGCTCGACCAACCGACTGCAGCTTGTCTTCTTAGTAATCCTGTGGAGCAAAGGGGCAATAATTGGGAGTTGGGGGACTTGAACCCCGGTGCGGCTGGTAATTCCGCCATTGCGAGTGCAACCCGTTGGAACTAGAGATATGGCAAGGTAGAGGGTCGTATGACTGACCAAGGGGGGGCCTGGGTATGTTCTTCGCCATTCTCTCAGCTAATCTAGTTAAAGTTGGGTCGTAGGGTAGCTTTAATGACCAGAGGGGCAGGAGGGAGAAACCAAGGGCTCCATACCTCGGTGGGCTTGCAATTTCAGTTAGAACAGAGTCAACCTCTTACATTTCTTTTCTTGAATTCCCCAAACCTTGCTTGTCCATCAACTTGGGTGTCGTTGGGCCTAAGCTTGGAACCCAGTGGGCCGACTACTCCAAGGGTGGTATTAAGTGGTTGAGGGTAGAGTATCACTTATCGTTGCGCACAATGAGCACAGTGAGGATGAAGGAAAGATGGGAAGGGTTTGGGGGGAACTTGAGTCATCTCCCTCAAACCCGAATTCGAGAACTTGTAAGGGTGCTTCACATGGAATGGCTAAAGGCCAATATTGAAATATGGTCTGGTTATAATGTTTGTGCTTATGCTACTCTTAGAGGTTTATTTAATTTTCCTCCCCTTTTGACTCCGACGCTCCTACACTGAGAGCAGGAAAGAATTAAAGAGGGGCGGTGGCTGGAAGAAATTCAGAGTGAAAGCAAAATGGTGAAGGCAGAAGTAGGGCTGGGAAGAAAAGGGGGTCATCGTGCTTGCAAATAGACAGACAAGAAAAAGAAATCGTTGGTGGCCTCGACGAGCAAGACTCAGTGGAAGAGGGGTAGGAAAATTGGAGAGGAAAACATGCAGAACCTCATGCATGCATACCATGGAGGAAATCCAACACAGGTTAAGGCCATAATTTCAACATGGGAGGTAGAGCTAATGTCAAGGCAGCGGCAAAACCACTTCCAATGGAGGAATGAGATCCCTTTCTCATAGATCTGGGACACACCTGAGGCCGACAAACGTCGTTTAGACAGACAGTCCAGCTTTACTAGGTGATGAAGAACCTGTTGGCCAAGGCCATGACAACAAACAGGGAACTAGAAGAACCACCGCAAACACGACAAGAGGGGTCAAGCTTAAAGGACATTCAAATGGAGACGCAGGTCGTGCAGGCGCATCGATATCATTTGAATGTTCGTTTTGGTCGAATGGAGAAACAAATTCAAAGCTTGCTGCAAAATGAAGTGCCCGGGTCGAGTGCTAAGGACCTGGGTCCTATTGAACCATTAGATGACTGAAAGTAGATTAGATAAAAGTAATGTTTTTTGTTTCTATAATGATCTCGTCGGATATCATTTGTTTTGTTAGTAAAAGGATTAAACATATAGTAGATATAGTAGCATATTTAGTATGGATGGATATTAAAGAGTTTAGACTTCTGTGATCCATACTATGATCCACCAGGTATTCCGAAAAAAGACTCACACTGATCAATATCTCCACGCCATCTCTCATCATTTCCCTGCTTAGAAGTTAGGCGTTCTCAACACGCTTGATACTCGTGCACTGAGAATCTCTGATGAGAAAAACTTGGCAAAGGAGAAGGCTCATCTCCTGGATGTCTTCGTTAAAAATGGTTACAGTAGACACCTAGGTTAGAAAGCCTTCCTCAAGGCTCGTAAGGAGCCCTCTATCCATAAAGATCCTAGAGACCGGGTCCTGGGGGTACACCTCCCCTACATCGAAGGAACCACTGATAAGATTGCTAGGATTCTTAAGAAGCATGATATTCCCTCGACCTTTAGACCTCTTAACACCATCCGGAGCTCTCTTCGTTCGGTTAAAGATCCTGTTGACCCTAAGGACATGAAAGGTGTCTATGTCATTCCCTGTTCCTGTGGGGCCCCATACATTGGTGAAACTGGTCGTTCGATTAATCAGAGGATTAGTGAGCACTCAGCAGACTTGAAGCATGGAAGGGCCAAGTCCTCAGCCCTAGCAGAGCATGCCGAGCAAACTAAACATCGTGTCTATATCGAAGATGTTATGAAACCAGCTCAAGAAAAGATAGAAAAGATAGATCAACGCCTTAGAATTCAGCCTCTTCGAGGAGGCAACCTCCTTTACATTACATAAATGAACAATTCT